>NC_069429.1:2143644-2161144 GCF_026875155.1 Cherax quadricarinatus | reverse complement strand
GCCGTGAGTGAGGTTTGTAGTCTTTGCTCCCCCCCCCGGACTATACTCTGCGGTCTTCTTTGCCCTTCCCCGATTTTCCTGACTGCACTTTTTGGGGTTGAACTCCAGGGGCCAGTTGCTGGACCAGGCCTGCAGCCTGTCCATATATCTCTGTAGTACTATCTTGTCCTCCGATTCACTTCTCATTAATTTCACGTTCTCTGCAAAGAGGGACACTTTTGAGCCTATTCCTTCCGTCATGTCGTTCACATATACTAGAAACAGCACTGGTCCTTGGACTGACCCCTGTGGAACCCCTTTCATTACAGGCGCCCATTCTGACACCTCATCACGTACCATGACTCGCTGTCTTCCCGTCAGTTATTCTGTGATCCAATGCAGTGCCTTCCCTGTTATACCAGCTTGGTCCTCCATCTTTTACACTAATCTCTTGTGTGAAACTGTTTCAAAAGCTTTCTTACAGTCCAAGAAAACGCACTCTACTCACCTCCCTATTTCTTGTCTTACTGCTGTCACCTTTTCATAGAGCTCCAGTAGGTTTGCGACACAGGATTTCCCGTCTCTGAATCCGTGCTGGTTGTCGTTTATAAGCTCATTCCTTTCTCGGTGATCCACCGTTCTTCTGATAATGTCCATGACTTTGCATACAATACAATGTGTGTGTGTGTGTGTGTGTGTGTGTGATATAGTACATAATCTTTTCCAGGCCTGCTGCAGTGTTCCTCCTTTCTTATGTTCTTATAATAAATATAAATGAACCCTTTCAGCATTTTTGTTTCTCGTTGTCGGAGCAGTGAATGACTGTACATTGAATTGTTCATTTTATCTCACACCCATCCTGTTGAGTTTAATGTAACCCTACCATAACGGTGTACACATTTTAAGATAAAAACACATGATTATTGCGTGAAATCGATAAGAGTCTGTAATATTTTTAGCTAATTTATGAAATTTTTAATCACAACGATACGTCAGTATATTCTTCATTTCTGAAAATTATTGCCTTCTTTAATTGAAGCGACACTGCAGCCCAGAACGTTTTAAGAACCTTGTGTCAAGCGGACTAAATCGCCAGAGTGAGGTTTTAGTTAGTTTAGTATCTTTATTATGTACCCCATACCCATCCTGTGGGCGGTGGGCCCCAAAGTTTTTATAGCTGATCAAGTTATAACGGTAATGAACTCCAGGTAGATCTGGTCACAGTTATGACAAAGTTATAACGGTAATGAACTCCAGGTAGATCTGGTCACAGTTATGACCAAGTTATAACGGTAATGAACTCCAGGTAGATCTGGTCACAGTTATGACCAAGTTATAACGGTAATGAACTCCAGGTAGATCTGGTCACAGTTATGACAAAGTTATAACGGTAATGAACTCCAGGTAGATCTGGTCACAATTATGACAAAGTTATAACGGTAATGAACTCCAGGTAGATCTGGTCACAGTTATGACAAAGTTATAACGGTAATGAACTCCAGTAGATCTGGTCACAGTTAAAGACCAAGTTATAACGGTAATGAACTCCATGGTAGATCTGGTCACAGTTATGACAAATTATAACGGTAATGAACTCCAGGTAGATCTGGTCACATTATGACAAAGTTATAACGGTAATGAACTCCAGGTAGATCTGGTCACAATTATGACAAAGTTATAACGGTAATGAATAATCTGCGTATCTATACACGGTTACAATCTTGAACAAATTACAAAGTAATGAGACATTCACACGTCCACACCCGGGCACAGCTGTAATGAGTTATTAGTGTGTGTGTGTGTGTAGTGTGTGTGTGTGTGTGTGTGTGTGTGTAGTGTGTGTGTGTGTGTGTGTGTGTGTAGTGTGTGTGTGTAGTGTGTGTGTGTGTAGTGTGTGTGTGTGTGTGTGTGTGTGTGTAGTGTGTGTGTGTGTGTGTGTGTGTGTGTAGTGTGTGTGTGTAGTGTGTGTGTGGTGTGTGTGTAGTGTGTGTGTGTAGTGTGTGTGTGTAGTGTGTGTGTGTGTGGTGTTGTGTGGTAGTGTGGGTGTGTTGTGTGTAGTGTGTGTGTGTAGTGTGTTGTGTGTAGTGTGTGTGTGTAGTGTGTGTGTGTGTAGTGTGGTGTGTTTTGTGTGTGTGTGTGTGGGGTGTGTGTAGTGTGTGGGGTGTGTGTGTGTAGTGTTTTGGGTAGTGTGTGTGTGTAGTGTGTGTGTGTAGTGTGTGTGTGTAGTGTGTGTGTGTAGTGTGTGTTTTAGTGTGTGTGTGTTTTAGTGTGTGTGTGTAGTGTGTGTGTGTGTGTGTGTGTGTGTGTTGTAGTGTGTGTGTGGTGTGTGTGTGAGTGTGTGTGTAGTGTGTGTGTGTAGTGTGTGTGTGGTGTGTGTGTGTGTGTAGTGTGTGTGTGTAGTGTGTGTGTGTAGTGTGTGTGTGGTGTGGTGTAGTGTGTGTGTGTGTGTGTGTGTGTGTGTGTGTGTGTAGTTGTGTGTGTAGTGTGTGTGTGTGTGTGTGTAGTGTGTGTGTGTGTGTGTGTGTGTGTGTTGTGTGTGTGTGTGTGTGTGTGTGTGGGGTGTGTGTGTGTGTGGTTTTGTTGTGTGTGTGTGTAGTGTGTGTGTAGTGTGTGTGTTTTGTGTAGTGTGTGTGTGTGTGTGTGTTGTGTGTGTGTGTGTAGTGTGTGTGTGTGTGTGTGGTGCGTTGAGTGTGCGTACTCACCTAATTGTGGTTGCAGGGGTCGAGACTCAGCTCCTGGCCCGCCTCTTCATGATCGCTACTGGGTCCTCTCCTCTCTGCTTCCTGAGCTTTGTCATACCTCTTCTTAAAACTATGTATGGTTCCTGCCTCCACTACTTCACTTGCTAGGCTATTCCACTTGCTGACAACTCTATGACTGAAGAAATACTTCCTAACGTCCCTGTGACTCGTCTGAGTCTTCAGCTTCCAGTTGTGACCCCTTGTCCCTGTGTCCCCTCTCTGGAACATCCTATCTCTGTCCACCTTGTCTATTCCCGCAGTATCTTGTATGTCGTTATCATGTCTCCCCTGACCCTTCTGTCCTCCTTTGTCGTCAGTCCGATTTCCCTTAACCTTTCCTCGTACGACTTTTCCCTTGAGCTCTGGAACTAGCCTTGTTGCAAACCTTTGTACTTTGTCTAACTTCTTGACGTGCTTGACCAGGTGTGGGTTCCAGACTGGTGCTGCATACTCCAGTATGGTCCTAACATACACAGTGTACAGTGTCTTGAACGATTCCCTATTAAGGTATCGGAACGCTATTCTCAGGTTTGCCAGGCTCCCGTATGTTGCAGCAGTTATTTGGTTGATGTGTGCCCCCGGGTGATGTGCTCGGTGTTATGGTCACCCAAGGTCTTTCTCCCTGACTGAGGTTTGTAGTCTTTGTCCACCTAGCCTATACTCTGTCTGCGGTCTTCTTTGCCCCTCCCCAATCTTCATGACTTTGCATTTGGCTGGATTGAATTCGAGAAGCCAGTTACTGGACCACATGTCTAGCCTGTCCAGGTCTCTTTGCAGTCCTGCCTCATCCTCGTCCGATTTAATTCTTCTCATCAACTTCACGTCATCTGTGAACAGGGAAACTTCAGAGTCTATTCCTTCCATCATGTCGTTCACATATATCAAAAATAGCACTGTCCTAGAACTGACCCCCGTGGGACCCCGCTCGTAACAGGCACCCACTGTGATACCTCTTCGCGTACCATGACTCGTTGCTGCCTCCTGTCAGGTATTCCCTTATCCATTGCAGTGCCCTCCTTTTACATGCGCCTGATCCTCCAGCTTCTGCACTAATCTCTTGTGGGGAACTGTGTCAAAGGCCTTCCTGCAGTCTAGGAAAACGCAATCTACCCACCCCTCTCTCTCGTGTCTTACTTCTGTTACCTTGTCATAAAACTCCAGGAGGTTTGTGATACATGATTTGCCTTCCATGAACCCATGCTGGTTTTCATTTATAATCTCAAGCTCCTGGCCCCGCCTCTTCACTGATTGCTACTAGGTCCTCTCTCTCCCTGCTCCATGAGCTTTATCATACCTCGCCTTAAAACTATGTATGGTTCCCGCCTCCACTACTTCACTTTCTAGGCTATTCCACGGCTTTGACTACTCTATGACTGAAGAAATACTTCCTAACATCCCTTTGATTCATCTGAGTCTTCAACTTCCAATTGTGACCTCTTGTGTCTGTGTCCCATCTCTGGAACATCCCATCTTTGTCCACCTCGTCTATTCCGTGCAGTATTTTATATGTCGTTATCATGTCTCCCCTGACCCTCCTGGCCTCCAGTGTCATCAGGCCGATTTCCCTCAACCTTTCTTCGTAGGACAATCCCCGTAGCTCTGGGACTAGTCTTGTTGCAAACCTTTGCACTTTCTCTAATTTCTTGACGTGCTTGACTAGGTGTGGATTCCAAACTGGTGCTGCATACTCCAGTATGGGCCTGACGTAAATGGTATACAGAGTCTTGAACGACTCCTTACTGAGGTATCGGAATGCTATCCGTAGGTTTGCCAGGCGCCCATATGCTGCAGCAGTTATCTGATTGATGTGCGCCTCGGGAGATATGCTCGGTGTTATACTCACCCCTAGACCGTGTGTGTGTACTCACCTATTTGTACTCACCTATTTGTGGTTGCAGGGGTCGAGTCACAGCTCCTGGCCCCGCCTCTTCGCTGATTGCTACTAGGTCCTCTCTCTCCCTGCCTCATGAGCTCTATCATACCTCGCCTTAAAACTATGTATGGTTCCTGCCTCCACCACATCACTTTCTAGGCTATTCCATGGCCTGACTACTCTATGATTGAAGAAATACTTCCTAACATCCATTTGATTCATCTGAGTCTTCAACTTCCAATTGTGCCTCTTGTGTCTGTGTCCCATCTCTGGAACATCCCATCTAGTTCCTACCTTGTCTTTCCGTGCAGTATTTATTATGTCTTTGTTATCATGTCTCCCTGACCCTCCTGGCTTCCTGTGTCGTCAGGCCGATTACCCTCAACCTTTCTTCATAGGACAATCCCCGTAGCTCTCGGGATAGTCATGTTGCAAACCTTTGCACTTTCTAATTCTCCCCCCCCCCCCCCCCTGACGTGCTTGACTAGGTGTGGATTCAAACTGGTGCGATACTCCAGTATGGGCCTGACGTATCGATGGTATACAGAGTCTTAAACTGAATCCTTACTGAGGTATCGGGAACGCTATCCGTAGTTTTGCCAGGCGCCGTATAGCTGCAGCAGTTATCTGATTGATGTGCGTCCTAAGGAGATATTTCGAGTGTTATGCCTCACCCCAGATTCTTTTTCCTTGAGGAGGTTTGCAGTTGAGGAGCAGTGTGGGACTAGGCTTGTAGCCTGTCCATTGGTCTCTTTGTAGTCCTGCCTGATCCTCGTCCGATTTGATTCTTCTCATTAACTTCACATCATCTGCAAAACAAGGACCACTTTGAGGTCTATCCCTTCGTTTGTCGTTCACGTATACCAAGAAGCACAGGTTCCTAGGACTGCACCCCTGTGCCGAACCCCCGCTTGTCACAGGGCCCACTCTGACACCTCGTCGCGTACCATGACTCGTTGTTGCTCCCTGTCAGATATTCTCTGATCCATTGCAGTGCCTTTCTGTTATGTGTGCCTGTCCTCTAGCTTTTGCAGTAACCTCTTGTGAGGACACGGTGTCGAAGGCCTCTTGCAGTCCAAATATGCAGTCGATCCACCCCTCTCTCTCTTGTTTTACCTTTCTGTCACCTTGTACATAAACTCTAGTAGGTTTGTGACACAGGATTTTCCTTCCTGAAACCGTGCTGGTGGTCATGATACAATTGCTTTCTTTCCAGGTGCCCCACCACTTCTCCTCCTGATGATTTTCTCATGACCTTGCATACTATACACGTTAGTGATACAGGTCTGTAGTTTGTGCTCATGTTCTGTCTCCTTTTTAAAATTGGGACCTTACATTTGCCATTTTCCATACCTCAGGGAGTGCCAGTTTCAAATGAGTGTTGAAGATCTTTGTTAATGGCTCACACAATATCTTGCTCCCTCTTTAAGGGACCCATGGAGAGATGTAGTCTGGTCCACCACCTTAGAGGTTTCAAGTTCGCATAAGCAGCTTCTTCACTCTCCTTGGAGTTATATGTTATACCTCATCCAGCACTTGCTGGTGTGCCCCCCTGTTCTGATTTCTTGGAGTCCTACTGGTTTCCACTTGTAAATACCTCTTTAAATCTTGTGTGAGCTCCTGACATACCTCTCGGTCGTTCTTGTTAATTCTTCCATCACCTTCCTCATCTGATTACCTGGTCCTTGACTGTTGTTTTCCTCCTGATGTGGGCTGAACAACAGCTTCGGGTCAGTCTTTACTTTTGATTGCTATTCATTTTCATATTGTCTCTGAGCCTCCCTTCTTCTCTGTGTATTCGTTTCTGGCTCTTCGGCTGATTTCTTTATTTTCCTGAGTTCTCTGTCTTTTGTACCTTTTCCATTTTTAGTTACACCTAGTTTTGCCTCCCTACACCTTTTGGGTGAACCAAGGACTCGTTCTGTTCTTCCCATTATTTCTGTTCTCCCTTGGGAACAA
Source organism: Cherax quadricarinatus (assembly GCF_026875155.1). Classification (NCBI taxonomy): domain Eukaryota; kingdom Metazoa; phylum Arthropoda; class Malacostraca; order Decapoda; family Parastacidae; genus Cherax; species Cherax quadricarinatus. The sequence continues at coordinate 2,154,592 of NC_069429.1, read as the reverse complement.
AACCTCTCCTCTGCCTCCTTGCATTTTGTTGCTACATAGTCCATCATTTCTTTGTACTGGTTTTCCTGTAGTTCCCTATCGCCCACTGAATGTCTTGAAGGAAGTTCCTCATGCCTGAGTAGTTCCCCCTTTTGTAGTTTGGTTTTTTCCAGCCTATTCCTGCTACTCTCTCCACTTGGAGCTCAACGATGTAGTAGAAGCACAGAACCACATATCACTAGCTCCCAGGGGCCTTTCATACATGATACCCTCGATGTCGAACATTACTCATGGTGAATACAAGTAAACTTGCTGGTTTCAATCCTCTCCTCTTCTCTCTGGTAGTGTCTCTAACATGTTGATGCATGAGGTTCTCCAGTACCACATCCATCTTCTTGGGCTCTCCATGTTCGGGACCCCCATGGGGCTCCTGGTTTTCCAGTCAATTCTTGTGATTGAAATCACCCATACTAAGTAACTTGCTCCTCCCATGTGTGCTTCCTGGCCACCTCGCTAGTGATGTCTCGATCTTGCTCTGTTGATCTCATCGTATTCTTCTCTTGGTCTCCTGCAGTTCTTGGTGGGTGGTACATACTGCATTATCACCTTATGTCCCTCAGACTGGATTGTTCCTACTAAGTAGTCCCTTTCGCCCATGCCCTCCATTCATTCATTTTCTCAAAACCCCACTGGTTTTTTAATGAGCCGTGTAACTCCTCTCCCCCGCTCCTCCTCTGTCTTTCTGAGATTTGATATCCGATGGAAAGATGGAATCGTTATTATTCTGAGTGAAGTTTTTGTTTATGTGAGTGCTATTATGTCTGGGGATGTCTCTTTGATTCTTTCGTGCCACTCCTCATACTTGTTTGTTATTCCCTTCTGCATTTGTATTACCACACCCTTCAACTTCTTTTCTAAGGACTGTGGTCTGGGAGGGTATATTGGGTTGGGAAGTGGAGACCCGGTAAGGAACTATGGGTTGTTGCTGTGGGGGTGGAGTTTGTAATGTAGTGGGTGGGGCATTGGATCGTGGCATGGGTGTTTTGAATTTAGAGTGTTTGGTTGCACTGGGGTTGACCTGGTGGGAGGCTCTATAGGAAGTTGTGGAGGGAGGCTGTATTTGATCTTCTTCCTGGGTCTGGGGATCTCCCTGTCTGTCTTCTCCATCCCCTCTCTTTCCATCCTTTCGCCTTTGTCAATCTCTCTCTGTTTCTTCCTTTCTTCTTGTGTTCTGTAGCGTGTTTCCTGTTATGCCGTAATGTCCCTAATCGTGCTTTCTCCTGCAGGATCCTGGTCCGAGTCGCTTCTGCTTTGAAGGTCACTCTCACGGCCGGGTTCTTTTTTTACAAACCCCCCTATTTCCGAAAATTTTCCGTGGGTCATATCGTTTCTCCTATTGCTTTCATGATCTTTCAATTGCTTTTTTTCCCCTTGGGTTTTTCTTGCTTCTATGTTTCCCCTTCGACTTCCTGGAGCCCATACACAAAGACTGACCTCACCTTTCATTCGCCCACTGCCATATCCTGTGTATCCCCTCATTTAATTTGGTTTCCTCCACTGCAGCTTTCTTTTTTTCCCTTTCATCAGTTTCACTGGCCTAATGTGACTTGGGCTCAGTGGCCTGTCATTTTCCTTCTCGGCTTTCCTTGGCTCTTTTGTTGTCTGTTAGGGCCTCCACATAAAGCTTAGCTCTTTCATTTGCTACAGTCACCTCTGATAGAGCATCTCCATGCAGTTGTGCCCCTTCTTCCCTACAGTCCCCTTATTTGTGGACTGAGGTAGCAGTCTCTGTGTCAATCCCAAAATGTTCTTTAGTTCTTTCAGGCTTTTTCAGATTTTCCAATTCCTCTTCTAAACTCTGTATCCTAGCTCTGCTGCTTTGACCATTTTTTGCACCTCCACTTCCAGCTTTCCATATCTATCCTCTCTTTCCATTCTCATGCTCTAGTTTCTTCTGTTTTTTTCCCTGTTCATGATCCCTTTTTATGAGCTCTGATGCAATCTTCCTTTGCATTTTCCTCCTCTGATCCTTGGTTTTCTTGTTGCTCTGGCAACCCATTTTTCGTTTTATCCTGATTGCCTCGAGTGTGTCGAGACTCAGCTCCTGGCCACGCCTCTTCACTGGCCGCTACTAGTCCTCCTTCTCCCTGCTTCATAAGCTTTATCATACAATTGCAGTCACACCCTCGTAGCCCTGTGGGTTTTTATCGTACATCTCTTTAAAACTATGTATGGAGTCTGCCTCTGCACTTCTTAAAATCGAGACCAGTGATTCCCAAAGTGGGGGGTTACCACTATTGGTTCCCCGTTACCCAAAGTGGCCGTCAAGAAGACCGAAAGCTCAGCTGCGGGTCATACCTAACTAACTAACCAAAACCTAACTATAGACGACATAAACTTCATTGAATATAATTACTTTGAGTAATTATTGAATTCACCCAGCTGAGTTAAATATCTGGATAAGGCCAGTACCTGTAGATATATTCTCATAATCAGTTTAATGGTAATTCAAGGGGAGCCCGTCAGGGGGTAGGTAATCAAGAATGGGTGGTAGTTAATGAACGAATGGGGTTGTTTAATTATAATGAAGGGGTAGGATGCTGGAATGGGTGTGCTTTAATGGGTCTACTAGTGGTTAGGATGATGGTGGGAGTGTGTGTGGGTCGGTGGAGTGATGTTAGGGTTCCTGTGTGGAGGTTATTTTTTTCCTTCCCAAAACCCTTTCTTATTGCCTTCCTGATTACCTCTCTCCCTTCTTCCCTCACTACCCTTCTCCCTTCTTCCTTCGCTACCTCCTTCCCTCCCTCCCTCCCTCCTCACTCTCTCCCTGCTGTCTCTTCCCTTACTGTTACTCTCTGCCTTTTGTCCCTCAGGTATTCCTTTATCTACTAGATTACTTGATTTATTAATCCAGTCAGATGCTGTCTTGTCCAGAAAAAAATTAATTCCGTCCAATCTTGTCTTGTTTTATCTCCGTGACTCATACAACTCCAGAAAATCAGCAAGACGCAACTTTCCATCCCTGTTATTGCTATTATACACCTCCTTTATTATTTTTCTGGTACAGTATCGTGCATATTAATTGGGACAGTGATGAAGTAACATATTTATTTGCAAAATTAATGTTTATTTGGAAATTACACGGCAATGATATGACGGTTAATCGATTTAATAAGAGATATGACTATCCTTTGCCTTTATAAACATTGCTACACGATTTGGCATAGAATTGACCAATGATAAACACATTTTGGCAAGTTCATCGTCGTGGCACCAGGTCCTAATAACAACAGCAATTAGTTTTTCCACAATTAAATAATCCTGTTTCACGATCCTGCTTTTGATTATTGCTCATAGATTCTTAATTGGGTTAAGGTGATGAGAGTTTCCAGGTCAGTTTAGAACGCTTAACCCAGTCTCTTCGAAGAATGTTAGCATTTTTCTGGAGGTGTGGCATGGTGCTAGATCCTGCTGGAAAATGTCTTCTCCGTCAGGAAAGTCTCTGTCCACAATGAGAAGTAAATGAGTTGCCAGGATTGCCTTGTATTTGTCACTGTTCATCGTTCCCTCAACAATAGCAAGCCGTCCAGGGCCTTGAGCATAAAACTACTCCAAAACATCTTAGGGGTTTTGGCGCTTGTTGAATGTGTCCATTCCGAAGAGGTTCACCTTTGCTCGGTCTCACTACCATTGATCTGTACCCATGTACTTCAAAATGCGCCTCATCTGAAAATATAACTTTTTCCATTCATCTGTCAGTCCATCTATGATCTCGAGTGCCCACCGCAAGATAAGATAAGATAAGATTTCGTTCGGATTTTTAGCCCGGAGGGTTAGCCACCCAGGATAACCCAAGAAAGTCAGTGCGTCATCGAGGACTGTCTAACTTATTTCCATTGGGGTCCTTAATCTTGTCCCCCAGGATGCGACCCACACCAGTCGACTAACACCCAGGTACCTATTTGCTGCTAGCGTGAACAGGAACAACGGGTTGTAAGGAAAGTTTTTGTCGAAATGTTTCCACCCGCCGGGAATCGAACCCGGGCCCTCCGTGTGTGAAGCGGGAGCTTTAGCCACCAGGCCACCGGGCCACGCAACCGTTTTTACTTCGTGGCAGCAGCAATAATTGTTCTTTACTGGTTTTCTCGTAGTTCTGCCAACCTCAAGGAACCATCGTCGAACTGAAGCCAAATCTCTCTGTAGATCTTTGCTGATTTTCTTTGGATCCTTCATACTATTTCTTATGATAATCTTGTCATCGTGAAGTGTTTTCTTGCGTTTTCTTCCACATCTTCCTGGACGCAGCGCTCCACAATCACCAGCGTCATCAGCTCTCTTCAGAATCCGACCAACAGTTGACTTTACTAAGCTCGAATTTTCGGAGATCTGATACTCAAATCAGCATGTTTTCTAAGAGCTACAATACTTGCATGGTTCCTAGGTGTAACATTCATCACGAATCTTAGCAGTAATCATGAATTGAAAGGGAGAATTTGGCGAAACCACAGTCACTAATAGAGCATGCTTGCAGGAATAGCTTTACAGAACAACAGCTGCTGTAGCACTGACGAGAGTCGCAGGGTTGCCAGAAGTCGGTAGCAAACTCTTCTGAAAAGAAAAGAACCCAAACTACATTTAGCCGGAGACTAAGACGTATAAGATAATCACTAGATTATTCCTATTCCCAGTTTGCCCACTACTGTAAGATGTTTACCAATGTACACTTGATTACAATACTTTTTATACAATACTTGCTATGTAATCCATAGAAATTGGCTTACGCTTCTTTTTGATTTATAATAATAATCCAGAAATAACTGTTCACTAGGTTTTCTAGTTCCTCAACTCTCCTGTTTTCCATTTCTTTCCTTACTGTTCGGTAGCCCTCTGGGAATATCACATTTGTTATTATTCTTGAAAGCTTTGTCTCTGTAACAGCTATAATGTCAGGGTTTTCTCTTCTGTTCTTTTTCTCATGACTTGTTGGTGATTCCATCTTCATTCTAATATTGTCTCTGTTGGCCTGTATATCGCAGTCACTTGTTTGCACAGAACTGCTTAATGCCTCAAATGATGTAGTGGAAGTTTTAGCAGTAAAGGTCGAGAATCAAAACCTAGTCATTGTGGTAGTCTACAAGCCTCCGGATGCAACATCCCAGCAATTCCAGGAACAGCTGTTAAAAATTGACCACTGGAAAATCTTCCAGCTCCTGCACCCAACACTTTGCCCTGGGGGGATTTCAAATTTAAAGGGGCCCAAAAAATGGAGGAATATAGCAAATAATATTGTTGCAGAATAAAACACCGGACAGCACTGAAAAAAACTCACACTCACACAAATTTTTTAAATCTCTGCAAAAAAAATTAAATTTAAACCAGCAAATAAAACCTACTGAGGGAAAATACACTAGACCTCATTTCACTAACAATGATGATCGATAAAAATGTCCCAAAAAACAAATCAATATACTCAATAAAACATAATCGAGTTCAGACGTAGGGGGGGAGCCCCAGCCCCGACATAATGAGACAGCAAGGGACATTCACCAAATTTTCAACTTCAATAACAAAAACAAAAAAGTGGGAAAAAGAAAACCCAAGTCCTAACCCGATATAAGGGGAAGATTACTAAGAAAACACAGCCCCCCAAATTTATGCCTAGAACAGATTAATTGGTGGCACTCGATGTATGCACAAGGCTTATTCCCTTTAAGAAAAAGGAGAGTAGATGTAAAAAAAAGAGACAGGCGCTCCCTTAACAGGCGACGGAAAAGAATAACAGAGCGGCTAAAAAAAAGGGGTCAATATTCTAAATGCGTAGGGAGACACTGGGCAGAGAAAAAAGCAAGCCATCGAACTTAAGCTAAAGAAATCTTTTGGAGTCAGGAAAGCGGGAAAACTAAAAGCCATAAAAGAAACGAAAGAAACCCAAAGTATTTCTTTCCTATGCCCAAAACAAAGTCGAGAAAAAAAACGTCCGTATTGGGCCCCCACTTAAACAAGATGGGTCCACAAATGACAGCAAGGGAAAGGTGACTACTCAAGTCCCAATAGACTCAGTTTTTAGCAAGCCGCTAACCAACTGAGAGTCGAAGATCAAATGAATTTTTTTTTAAAAAGCCACAAAAAATTTTATTAAACAAGCCTATCCGGTGTTAACCTGACGCCAAATGACTTCGAACAGGCGAAAAAAAAGCATGCCCATGCACCTGCCCCAGGGCCAGACTCATGGAACTCCGTGTTATCAAGAATGCAAGAAGCCCCTATCACGAGCCTTTTCCATCCTATGGAGAGGGACTGGACACGGGGGGCGTCCCACGTTACAAAAACAACAGACAAAACCCCACTCCACAAAGGGGGGCAGTAAAAACAACAGCAAAGAACTACAGACCCCAAAAGCACAACAAACCCATATCATAAAAAAACCTTGAAAGGGTTTCCCAAAGCAAGTCACCACCCATCTAGAAAACCCATCAGTTACCAACCCCGGGCAACATGGGTTTTTGAAAAGGTCGCTCCTGTCTGTCCCCAACTATTGGATCACTACGACAAGGTCCAAATGCACAGAAGACAAAAAAATGCAGAGTTTTAAAAATTTTAACTTTGCAAAAGCCTTCGACAATTGACTGGGGTAACAGCGCACAAAATGCGTGCAAAAGGAATAACAGGAAAAATCGGTCGATGGATCTATAATTTCCTCACTAACAGAACACAGAGAGCAGTCGTCAACAGAGTAAAGTCCGAGGCAGCTACGGTGAAAAGCTCTGTTCCACAAGGCACAGTACTCGCTCCCACCTTGTTCCTCATCCTCATATCCGACATAGACAAGGATGTCAGCCACAGCACCGTATCTTTCTTTGCAGATGACACCCGAATCTGCATGACAGTGTCTTCCATTGCAGACATTGCAAGGCTCCAGGCGGACATCAACAAAATCTTTCAGTGGGCTGCAGAAAACAATATGAAGTTCAACGATGAGAAATTTCAATTACTCAGATATGGTAAACACGAGGAATTTAAATCTTCATCAGAGTACAAAACAAATTCTGGCCACAAAATAGAGCGAAACACCAACGTCAAAGACCTGGGAGTGATCATGTCGGAGGATCTCACCTTCAAGGACCATAACATTGTATCAATCGCATCTGCTAGAAAAAATGACAGATGGATAATGAGAACCTTCAAAACTAGGGAGGCCAAGCCCATGATGACACTCTTCAGGTCAGTTGTTCTATCTAGGCTGGAATATTGCTGCACACTAACAGCACTTTTCAAGGCAGGTGTAATTGCCGACCTAGAAAATGTACAGAGAACCTTCACGGCGCGCATAACGGAGATAAAACACCTCAATTACTGGGAGCGCTTGAGGGTCCTGAACCTGTATTCCCTGGAACGCAGGCGGGAGAGATACATGATTATATACACCTGGAAAATCCTAGAGGGACTAGTACCGAACTTGCACACGAAAATCACTCACTACGAAAGCCAAAGACTTGGCAGACGATGCACACATCCCCCAATGAAAAGCAGGGGTGTCACTAGCACGTTAAGAGACCATACAATAAGTGTCAGGGGCCCGAGACTGTTCAACTGCCTCCCAGCACACATAAGGGGGATTACCAACAGACCCCTGGCAGTCTTCAAGCTGGCACTGGACAAGTACCTAAAGTCAGTTCCTGACCAGCCGGGCTGTGGCTCGTACGTTGGTTTGCGTGCAGCCAGCAGCAACAGCCTGGTTGATCAGGCTCTGATCCACCAGGAGGCCTGGTCACAGACCGGGCCGCGGGGGCGTTGACCCCCGGAACTCTCTCCAGGTAAACTCCAGGTGTTCTATATCTTAATGTTCTCTGGGCAAGCTGTATGTTTTCAGTGTGTACTCACCTAATTGTGATTGCAGGGGTTGATTCATAGCTCCTGCCCCCGCTTCTTCACTGGTCACTACTAGGCCCGCTCTCTTCCTGTCCATGAGCCTTATCATACCTCTTCTTAAAGCTATGTATGGATCTACCTCCACTACATCACTCTCCATACTTACACTTCATGTGTGTGTGTGTGTGTGTGTGTGTGTGTGTGTGTGTGTGTGTGTAAACATGGAAGGGTTCAGTATTAAAGGACTGGCACACATGTGTGCCCACCTGACATCTGTGCTTTTTAACACGACTCCACTAACTACCAGCATAAGCTACATTAATCCCCCACTATACGCCACCTTAATCACCACTATAATCCACGTTAATCACCATTATGTGTTACGAATCACCGTATTTAAGGTGATTTTTCCCAGGCACAAGTCTAGACAGCGGGTAGCGGGCGGACGGGTAGCGGCATGCGGTAAGGAGCCCGGCTGCGGGAAGCAGAGCACCAGTCAGTAGGTGCTTAGAGACGGGGGGGTAGAGACGCTGTTGCTGCTGGGTGCTCACTCTAGAGCTGCTAACCGTGTTCAGTGTTCGCTGCTGGTTTCCTGTTGCTCTGCCACAGCTGTCTCAACAAGGTGATCAGCCACACCCTTCCCCTAGTTTACAGTTTGTGATGGGGAAGGAGGGGGATGTCATGCCAGTAGTGACACCAATATTGGCACTGAAAAATGCCAACTGTGTATGCGTGTGTATTTTAACAACCAGTCCACCGTACATAATCATACAACCTCGTTAAAGAATCTTGTATAACGTCAAATTTCGTTGATTCGAGAAAATTTGCGATGTTAATTATGACTTTAAATAAGTTTACGTTCGTGATTTAAGTAGTTAATAAGTTTACGTTCGTGATTTAAGTAAATAATAAGTTTGTTTACGTTCGTGATTTAAGTAGTTAATAAGTTTGTTTACGTTCGTGATTTAAGTAGTTAATAAGTTTGTTTACGTTCATGATTTACGTAGTTAATAAGTGTTTACATTCGTGATTTAAGTAGTTAATAAGTTTGTTTACGTTCGTGATTTAAGTAGTTAATAAGTTTGTTTACGTTCATGATTTACGTAGTTAATAAGTGTTTACGTTCGTGATTTAAGTCGTTATTTTTTTGTGATTTGAGTTACGTGAGGAATTTTCTGTATAGGTTGTTTGGTAGTTAATACTAGTTCGTGGAATTGTTAATGTTAATGTAACGGCAGCCGAGTGGGTGTTGTGCCTGGTATATCCACGCCCATGTGGGTGTGAGGGTTATGCGGGTGGTGCAACAGCCCTCACATAGGCGTGACACCATGTGGGTGTTGTGACGCTCATGTGGGTGTTGTGACGCTCTTGAGGGTGTTGTGACGCTCATGTGGGTGTTGTGATGCTCTTGAGGGTGTTGTGACGCTCATGTGGATGTTGTGACGCTTATGTTGATGTAACGCTCATGTGGATGTTGTGACGCTCATGTGGATGTTGTGACGCTCATGTGGATGTAACGTTCATGTGGGGGCTGTTACACCCATGTGGGTGTTGTGACGGTCATGTGGGTGTTGTCACGCCCATGCGGGTGTTGTCACACCCATGTGGGTGTCACACCCATGCGGGTGTTGTCACACCCATGCGGGTTGTCACGCCCATGTGGGTGTTGTCACGCCCATGTGGGTGTTGTCACGCCCATGTGGGTGTTCTCACGCCCACTTGGCATCCACCCTCCGATCTTGCGTCTCCCTTCAAGAGGGTCCCTTGATTCGGCAGAAGGGATCTTTATCCAAGGCATCACTGCTACGTATATCTTAAATTAAACCTAATTACCCACCATTAACCTTTGGGGACTATGACCCCCGCGGGTTTACGCATATAGTGCCAATTTAAAATAGATAATTAAATAACATCCCCACCCACAAGGAAAATACTGAAGATTCCCAGATAGGAATCTAAATTAGTTTTTTATTCGTAAATTTTTAGTGAAGGTAAACTTTTTAAAAGGTGAAAAATACGCAGGTTGTTAGTAAGACACATAGCAACAGTTAGGCTCATATTTCAAAAACGTTTCCCCTACACAGAGGCTTCTCAGTCGAATATAGAAAAGTTGTTTGAACAAAATACTTGAAGACGATGTAATCAGTCATCACCTTAAATTTTTAAGTTTTGGGGTGATGGACTTTTACATCGTTTCAATTTATCTTCGCTTCATAACTTTTCTGTACTCGATGAAAAAACCCTCTGTGGGGGCGAAACGTTTCGAAATAAATATGCCTAACTGTTGAAATGTGTCTTCCAAAAATTTAGTGAAAACTATAACAATGGTTATAAATGACCATAATTTTTAAAAAAGGGGTGGCCGGGAAACCCCGGAAGGCCCGGTCAATGACCAAAAAACCCAAAGGCGGGTCACATCTGACTAAACCCGCGTCAGGAAAATTTTCCTTTTCCTGGAAACCCTTTCCTAACCCAACCTTTTGTGAAGGTTTTGGGTAGGGGTTTCAAGGGTAGGGTGCTTAAATTTTTTATGGTAATGTTAAAAAGTTTGGGTTAGGCTAGAAATCGAGGAAGGCTATCATCAATCTATTTAACCTCTTCGATTCGCCCCTCCCCCCCCCCCCCCTTACTCTAGGCCCTTTCAGGTTTTGCGCTTCCCATAAATGTAATAACTGGGGGATCTCGGGGTCCCCTACGAGGGTCTTAATCCCAAAGAATTGGAGCACCCTACCCTTTTCCCCGGATTAAACCCAAACCGTTTTAAATTTGCGAGTTTAGTGGTTCCCCCAAAATAATAATAATAATAATAAAAATTATACAAATACTAATATAATAATTAACAAATAATCGTGCGTGTAATTTTACTCAATATTTGTTTACTTTTTTTTTTTCGTTGCATTTTCAACGTTTATGATTTCTTCAGGACCGGGAAGCTCGAATGTTTGATCTCAGGTGTGGTTTTTTTTTTTTATTTAAAATATTTATAAGAAGGAGCCTCTTGGGGGTACGATCTACACCAGTGATGCAACCCCGGGGAGGCAAGGTTCCTGTTATTATTTAATTATAACCTTTTGTTTAATCTGCCTACTCCCGCTTCCCA
>NC_069429.1:2055145-2143144 GCF_026875155.1 Cherax quadricarinatus | reverse complement strand
TCTTAACTACAACATCAGGTCCTTAAGCAAACACTATGACCCCTTCTCCATGCATTATTCTTACTGAGACCTGGCTTAAGCAGGACGCAATAGATATCTACCCTCTACCAGGATACACAGCAATCCACAACTGCAGACCATACCACGTTGGGGGTGGTACTGCAGTCTATTACTCTAACCAACTATCTTGTATTAGCACCACTTGCTTTAGTGATGAATATGGGGAATACATTTTTGCTAATTTTACTGTAAAAAACCTTAAGACGCCTATAACAATCGGTGCCATTTGCCGGATACCTCACACAAACATCCCAAATTTCAGTGAGAAACTAAAGGCACTAATAACAAACAGACAAATGAACAAACACCACCTTCTCTTAGCTGGAGACTTCAACATCAACCTTGGCCTACTAGATGATCAGCCTGTAACTGATTTCATCAACAATATGAACAACACACTTCTCATACCAACAATAACTAAACCAACCAGGCTCACTGAAACAAGTGCAACCATAATAGACCACATATGGACCAATATACTAGCCCCCCTTAAATCAGGGATAATCACAGACAGCACTACAGACCACTATCCAACCTTCCTCTTGACAAACATTAGTAAACCACCACTGGAATACAACAAAGTTTCATTTAGACTCCATGACGAGGCCTCAATAAGAAATTTCACAGCAGACCTAGAGACTGTTGACTGGCCTACAGAATTCTCCGAGGCCAATGGTATTGATGACTGGACAGACATTTTTCTTAACAAATTACTTAGACTATACAACAAACATTGTCCTATAAAAACGAAACAGATCACGAATAAACGGCTCGGTTGCCCAAGGCTAACCAGCAGCATTCTGAAATCCACTGACAAGAAACACCAATATGAAAAGCAGTATAGACAGGGCTTAATACACAAAAATATTCTTAAACAATATTCATCAGTTCTCACCAAATTAATAAAGAAAGCCAAACAACTGTACTACTCCAGCAGATTCATTGACACAAGAGGAGATATAAAAAAGACCTGGAAAACACTTTCCCAGATTCTGGGGACCCACAAACTGAAAAAAAACTAGAATATTGTCCTAACCAAACCTAATGAAACACCACTACATCCCACTGATACAGCTAACAAGATAGACGACTTCTTCTCAAACATAGGATCTGATCTCGCCAGTAAAATCCCACATACCAACGCCCGTGCCGGGGACTACCTAGATGGGAATTTCCCAAATTCCTTCTATTTTGTACCAACTGAGCCCACAGAAGTCACCGCGATTATAAAATCACTTAAAAACAACTGAGGGAATCTGTCTCACGTCCCACCATTATTATACAAGCGAGTAGCCCATGCCCTTTAGCATGCTATTACATTACTTTTTAACAAGTCACTAGAAACTAGCACTTTCCCGACACTACTCAAGACAGCAAGGGTTACACCAATACAAAAAGGTATTGACCCTACAGACTTAAACAACTAATAGGCCAATATCAAACTTACCATTGCAATCCAAAATCTTCGAGAAGCTCGTGCACAGGAGACTAAATTCATTATAATGGCAACAAAACATACTCAACCCCTGCCAATTTGATAACATGAAAAATAAAAGACACTAATGATGCAATTGTAAAAAATGCTAGCACTGCTTTACACAGCTTTGGAAAAAGAAGGAATATCCTCTTAGGAATTTTTAATTGACCTAAGAAAAGCTTTTGACACAGTAGACCACGCATCCTAAGAGGTCATGCACTTGCATATTTCCAAATCCCTACCTTACTAATAGTCACCATATGGTTCTACCTTAAAGACACAACCTCATCAACACTGGCACTTAATACTGGAGTTCCACAGGAGATTGTCCTTGGTCCCCTGCTCATCCTCATTTATGTCATGATCTTCCGCTACCAAACGTAATCCCAAACACCTGAAACCCATACTCTTTGCTGACCGACACTACATATGTCATCTCTCACCCTAATCTTGCCACCCTCAACACCCATTGGGTTAACGAGGAGCGTTCCAAAATACGACTTTGATGACAGCCAATAAACCTTACGCTTAACACTGACAAAACCTACTATATTATGTTTGGAAGCAGAGCATGTGATGCCACAATTTTAACATTAAGATCAACAACACTCTAATTGCCAGACTAATGAGTGCAAAATACCTAGGCCTATACCTCTGACAACAACCTGAATTTCAGCACCCATATCCAAGCACATAACAAAAAAAGTATCCAAAATGGTTGGGAACCTCCCTCCAAGAACGATACAACGTGCCGCAAACAGGCCTCTCTGACCTGCTCATTCACTCATTTATCCAAACCTCACCTATGCTATTTGTGCTTGGGGAACAACTCAGCAACACACCTAAGAGTCCAATAATAACCCAAACAAAAAGCCACAGGCAGAATAATCACTAAATCCCATCCCTGCAACACCTCCCCCCGGCTCATCATAGATCCTAAACTTACTCCCTGTTCCAGAAACATCCACACTTATACTGTCAATCCTACATCTACAAGGACCTTAAAATTCCAATTTAACACATTGAGCCTAAAGTGTTTTCCTTGATAGTTGTGACAGAACCCGCAGGCATAACACCATACACAAACATCTCTATGACATACCCCGGAGTCCCGACTAAACACTTTACAAAAATTCAATGTATGAGTGTCAAGGCCTAAATCTGGACCACCTCAACCTGAGAACTCAAGAACAGCATGACACATTCATATCACCTTCCAAAACAACTATTAGAAAACTCTTATCTCCCTGATACAAGCCCCGTCAACAAGTAATAATGAAAACCACCTGTTGGTTCACACTTGCAGCACTCAATCACCTCATTTGACTATCAACACAAGGAGTCCCTGGGTGGCTACATCTCCCGCTTCACAACGCGGGAAGGCCCCGGGTCGATTCCCTGCGGTGGAAACAATTTTCGACACGTTTCCTTACACCTGATGTCCCTGTACACCTAGCACAGCAAATATGAACCGGGGTGTAGTCCGACTTGAGTGGGTCGCATCTGGGGGACAAGATTAAGGACCCCCAATGGAAATACTTAGACAGTCCCTCGATGACGCACTGGACTTACTTGGGTTAGTCCCTGGTGGCTAACCTCCGGGTTAAAATCAATCCGAACGAAATCTTATCGTTATACGAATGCTTAATCTTAAAATAATGAATCCTAACTAGTCATAAGTTTGCCTGTGATACTCCAAATATAGAAATTTTTAAAAAAAGTATGTACTTGTGCCCAAAACCAAAAGCAATCACATTGCTAAACTCAAACTATGATTTAGTCACTTAGACCTTAAAACCAACTTACACCATAATTTGTTAATAAGTAAAGAGTTAAGAATAAATCAAATTCTGCCCGAAATGCTAGCCATGCTATGCAAGTAAGTTTTAATCAGATAACACAACTACAGTTTACATACATTTATCATACAATAGCAGCATAAGTGTAGAGAAAAGGATAACCCAAAAATGGCTAGTTGTCCTTTGTCCCCGCAGTAAATCAGAATTTTATAACATGTAAACCCACACAATATCCAAAATCTGTAAACCTCCCCTAATTGTAATTCATATAAAGAATAAACTTGATTGAGTGATTTGAGATTAATCTTATCTGAAAATGAGAGTGAAGAAAAATTATATTTAATTAAGAACTCCACTCAAGAAGAGTTTTTCTTTCCCTGCTGCTCCGATATTCTTCTTGATAATAGAAGTTAATTAGCAGTTTTCTATGATCATAAAGTGCATTAAGGAGGTTAATTAACCCAGTGTAAGCCCATCAAACCGCTGTTTATCGCACGTGCCTTTTTTTCCACTTGGGGGGTCCTGCTGTCTCCTCCCCCAGGAATGGCGGACCTACAATGGTCATTAAGACCCGGGTACCACTACTTCTTTCTCCTCGCTAGGGGATCGAACCCGTGGTACACTCGGTTGTCAGTATATCCCCCCCGGAGGCCGCTACCAGTTTAGCAGTGGTCGCCTGTATATATGTATTTTTGTTTATTACAACCCCTCATGGGTGTGTATTGGGCTTAGTTATTCAGAGTAACATCCTGGTAGTACATGGGTGTACTGGCAGTACATGGTAGTACAAAAAGTCATGACATAAATGGTGATGCATGACAGTACAATTGTAATGCCATGACATACTTTGGTGTAATTGAGTATTATACAATGAACAGTACATGGTAGAAACATACAGTACATGGTAGTAACACAACAGCACATGACAGAACAGGTCGTGCATGACAGAACAAGTGAAGCATGTACAGTACATGGTAATTAGGTAATACACATGCAACAGTTAGGTATCATTATTTCGAAAGGATTCGTTCTCTCCTCCTTGCCCTAGTATAAGGCTGTCACTTCAACTCATATTGGTTTTCATCCTATGGAACAATGTCTCTTCTCCTCCAGACTGAGGGACTGACCAACCGTTCAAAACTTAAGGGTGATGGACTGATTACATCGTCTCAAGTTCTTCAGTCTTCTATCAACGTTTTCTGCGTACCGACTGAAGAAGCCTACTGTGTAGGCGAAACGTTTTCGAAAATAAAGATACCTAACTGTAGCATATGTGTCTTACCCAACAACCAGTCGGTATTTTAAACCATTTTTAATTTTCAAAACATGGTTATCATGACATTAACATGGTGGTAATTGGGAGATACATGGTAGCATAGGGTAATGCATGACCATACATGACATGGAGTACATAGCAGAACAAGGCAGTACACGACAGTAACATGGCAGTAAAGCGATAGTACAAAGCAGTACACGATGTACAGGGCAGTACAACGATGTTACATGGCAGTACATGGGCAGTACATGCTGTTATTTCAATACATGCAATATCATGCAGGAATATAATGGTACAAGTACATGGCAGTACATGGTTGGTATATGTGAGTGACAATGATAGTACATGGTATGGACATACAGAACATGGCACACAAGATGTCACTTTAAGGCAGTACATGGTAGTATATTGAAATACATAAGTTCATGGTAGTACATAGTACATTGCAGGACATGTGCAGTACATAGGTCACTGCATAACAGAGAGACCATGTATGTAACTTGAGGGTGTTCTGGGGTCAACGCCCCCGCGGCCCGGTCCATGACCAGGCCTCTGGCGGTGGTAACAGGCCGTGATCACTCAGGGCTGTTTCTGCTGGGCCGAACGCAACTGATGTAACGAACCACCGCCCGGCTGGTCCAGGTACATTGACTATATGTGCCTGTCCAGCTCCCCTGTGAAGACTAGCCAGGGGTTTAGTGGTATTTCCCCCTTATGTATGCTGTGGAGCCCGTTGAACAGTCTTGGGGCCCATGACATTTTAAAGTGTATTTTCTTCGTGTACTTGAGGCACCCCTGCTTTTTCATTGGGGAATGTTGCACTAGTTCTGCGCGAGTCTTTTTGGTTTCGCAGGGATTGATTTCCGTGTGGCAGAATTTGGAGGACCCTCAATCCCTCACAATTTAGCAAGAGTATATCATCATGCTATCTCCTCTCCGCCTGCGTTCCAAGGATTACAGGTCGGAAGGGACTTCGACCGTATCCCAGTAATTTTAGGTGCTTTGTTGTACTTATAGCCTACGGTGAAATTTCTCGTGTACACACTCCGGTCAGCAGTTTTCGCTCCCTGCCCATGAAAGGGCAGTAAGTGTACAGCTCAGATGCGTCGTAAGGGGGGAGGGGGGGGGTCTACCCAGGTGAACACATTTAGGGGGTGACACCATAGAGCCCTCTAAGAAGTGACACTAATACACAAAATAGTGCTGCAGGCAACAAAAGAGAAGAAGACCCTCGTTTCTATATAAGCCTAGTTATACATTAACAAAGTACAAAAAGCTATATATTGAAAATCATTGATTTTGATGATGTTGATCGAGAGTTTTCATATTTGAAGGTAAGTAAATGTAGATCAATTCACAGAGATGTAACCCTAGTAGTCAGGTCAAGTAGGAGACTAGTGTTTCTCCTGTTATTTGCAAAGTTATTTATTTCTTTATTTTTCACGTTTTTTTTTTTTGGGGGGGGGGGCATTGTTGAAGTGGATGAATAAATGTTGGAATCAGTTGACTGTACTCAAAGTGGTAGTATGAGTTTTATGTATCCTCAGTATTTACAACCATTATATTATATTATTTCCATTAATCAAGTGAGAAGAATTCCTCCTGTTTCGGTTTTTTAACAAAATGGCCCTTAAAAACGCGTTTTCAATTGACAAACAGTCAATGACTGGACAGGGCATAGGACGTAACTGGAGTTTACCCCCCACCCCCCCCGCCCTTGTAGAAATTACAAGGTGTTGACACCAAAGATGGCCTGCCCCGGTGACCCCCAGATATTCCGCCCGGGTGACAACTCTAGCGCGCCTCTGGTTACAGCAATTCCAGCCTTCGGAGAGAAAAGCAGTTAAAGAGAATTCATCATGGGCATGGCACTCTGTTTTGCTGGTTTCCATTATCCAGCCTGAACATTTTTCCTAGCAATGTGTAGATACATTGATGTGATCTTTGAAAGTTAGATTCTCTGACATACACCCCAGGCCTTCAACATTGAGTTTTTCGCTCTAGATTGCGTGTTTTATATTTTTTTATGCTTCGATTCATTTAAATTTTCTCGAGTTTTCATAGCGAGGTAATTTTAAATTTTCCTCAGTGAACTTCATAATGTTTTACTCAAGGCCATTTAAAGACTTGCTTATTTTCCGCTTGAGAATTCAGTATCATCATTGGGATGCACTGTCATAGCAAATTCTGGTATCTCAGTCAAAGGAGGACACGGTGGCTGTGACTGTACATCTTAGTCAGAATAAAATATGAGGAGAACAGGATGAGGGAAGTCGAGTACTGTGCCTTGTGGAACAGAAGGGAGCGAGTCTGTGGCCTTGTGGAACAGTGATGGGCAAGCGAGAACTTTGCCCTGTTGTTAACAGGATTGGGAGCGTAGTAACTGTGTGATGAGTTTTATGCCTTGTGGAGACAGGAATGTGAGCGAGTACTATGCCTTGTGGAACAGGATGGGAGCAATTACTGTGTCCTTGTGGAACAGAGCTTAACACTGTAGCTAACTACAGCTATACTCTGTTTAACTATCACTCTTTGTGTCTGTTTGTGAGGGAATTATAGATCCATCAATATAGTAATTACATGACGAGTACATGTAGCACATGTTAGTACATACAGACCTAGCAAATGAATGAAGAACATGACTACATGCTAGTACATGAACAAGAACATGGTAAACTGGACCGTAACATGGTATTACACGGACAGTAAACCTAGTAGAACGATGACAAGTACAAGGTAGTACGTGGTTAGCCATTATAGAACATGAACGGAAACATTTCAGTATATGTCAGTACGGTGGCTGTACATATTTTGTTACAAGAAAAGAATGGCAGTACATGTACAGAGACATATTAACATGGATAGGTACATAAAAACATGGAATACATAAAACATGTTAGTACATAGAACAATGGCATACATTATACATAAGTAACAAAATACATGCCGTACATTTACTTGTAGTACATAATACATGGTCGTACATAATACCATTGTGTACATAATACAAGGAAGAACAATAATACATTGCAAGTAAATAACCATGGTAGTACAAAAACATGGCAGTCCTATAACACATGGTAGTTACATGAATGCTTGTAGTACATAAATCACGAAGTTACATAAACATGGCAGTACATAATACATGGCAGTATCATGCAGCCAGTTAACAGGCCAGGTGATCAGGCTCTGAACCACCATGAGGCCTGGTCACAGACCGTCCACGTGGAAGGCAGTTGACCCCCGGAACTCTCTCCATTGGAAATCCAGAACATAATACATTGTAGTACTCTTAATACATGGTAGACATAATAATGGCAGTACATTGGTAGTACATAATCATGGTATACATAATACATATTAGTACATGGTAGTACATAATACATGTTATACATAAACATGGTAGTACATAATTACATGGTAGTACATAATACATTGGTAGTAACATAAACATGGTAGATACATAAAATAAGGCAGTACATGGTAGGTACATAATACAATGGCAGTACAGGTAGTACAAACATACCATGGTAGTACATAATACGATGGTAGAACATAATACATGGTAGTACTAATACATGGTATTACATTGAAAACAAGGTATTACATAATATAATGGCAGTACATTGGTAGAAAAAAAAACAAGGAATTACATAATATTAAGGGTAGTACAAAAAAACATTGTAGTACATACTATAAGGAAGTACATAATACATTGAGAGTACATAATACAAGTATTACAGAGTTATTTACAAACACATGGTAGTACATAAATACATGGTAAGTAACATAATACATGGTAGTACATAATATAAGGCAGTACATGGTAGTACAAAATACATGGAAGAAATAATACATTGCAGTACATGGTAGTACATAATACAATGGTATTACATACTACATGCAGTACATTGGAAGAAACATAATATCAAGGCAGTACATTTGAAGTAACATAAAACAAGGTATTACATGTATAAATAATACATGGTAAGTACATAATACATGCAGATTACAAGTTAGAACATAATACATGGTAGTACAAATACAATGGCCAGTTACAAGGTAGTAACATAATACAGGTAGTAACAAAATAACATTGGTAGCACATAAACATGGTCATACATGGTAGAACAAAAACGATTGTATACATGAAGTATATAATACATGGTAGTACATAATACATGGTAGTTACATATAACATGGTAGTACAATAATACAGGTAGTAAATGGAATACACAATACATTGTAGTACATAATACATGGTAGTACATAAAACATGTAGTACAAAAACATGGTATCACATAATACAGGTAGTACAATGGTAGTACATAATGACATGGTATACAATAATACATGGTAGTATATGGGTAGTACAAAAAACATTGGTATACATGGAAGTACATAATACCATGGTTAGTACATAATACATGGTAAGTACATAATACATGGAAGTACAATAATACATGGTAGACATAATACATGGAATAAACATAATACAAGGTAGTACATAATACAAAGATTGTACATAATACAAGGTAGTACAGTAATACATGGGAGACATACTACATGGTAGATACATAAATACATGGTAGCACATAATACTGGTTAGTACAAGTGAATCCAAAATACAGGTAGTACATAATACTATGGCCTTACAAAATACATGTGAAGTACATAATACATGGTAGAACATAATACATGGTAGTCACAATAATACATGGGTAAGTACTTTGTAGCACAATAAATACAATGGTAGAAACATGGTAGCCATAATACATGGTAGTACATGGTAAGAACATAATACATGGGTAGTACATGGTAGAGTACCTAATACATGAGTACATGGTAGCACATAATGGCATGAAGTTTACAAGGTAAGTACAAATAAACATGAAGTACATGGTAGTACATAATACATGGTAGTACATGGTATACATAATACATGTCAGTACATAATACATGGTAGAACAAAAAACATGGCAGAACATAATACTGGTAGTCACAAACTACATGGAAAGTACAAGGGTATACAAAATCCATGGTATTACATGTAGGCGACAAAAAAAAAAAATTTGCATGGGTAGTACATGGTAGAACATAAAACATGGAAGAACATGGTAGTACATATACATGGTAGAACAATGGAGCACATAAAGCATGTTGTACCTGGTAGTACATAATACATGGTAGTAACAATGTAGTACATAGATACATGGTAATTGTACATGGTAGTACATAATCATGGTCAGTACATAATACAGGTAGTACATAATGACAAGCATAACATAATACATGGTAGTACATAATACATGGAAGCACATAATACATGAGGAAGTACATGGTAGTACATAGGAGTGGATACATGGTTGTACATTATTACGATGGTATACATGGTAGTTACATATACATGGTAGAACATTGTAGTACATAATACATTGGTAGTACATGGAAGTACATAATACAGGGAATAACAAGTAGTCATAATCCATGGTAGATACATGTTAGTACATAATACATATTAGTACATGGTTATTACATTAACCCACACACACACACACACACCACACTACACATGCCCATATGTGGTAATGCTTTTATTTACAGCTAGCAAAAGTCAGGGTATTTCTCACAGAAAGGGGTCTGTAATATACATTCACTGTGGGATGTAAAATACTTAGCCATCTTCTTTGAACTTACTGAGTAGAGTTGTTTCTAAAAATTCATTAATTTTATCGCACTCCAGTACATAATGACCAGGGTGTGACAATAATCCATCTGGCAAATAGTTAACATTTCGTTTTGTCTACATCTTGGTAGGTGGTGATTTAAACCTGCCAAAAGATACTATGTAGACCGCCAGCCTGAGCCGTGCGTTAGTGACATCCAAGAGTCTGGCTTATTTTGTTGGGATGCACCCATAAGACATGTTGGCGTCCACCTGCATGATAGAATGATGTAAAGATTTACTCACTGGGTGTCAATCTCCCGTGATTCCATAAGTCCCATAAAATTCAGGTGAATTTCATTTTTTCGTATTATTGTATCCTCCAACTACAACCTGACAGACCAAGATAGTAATCACCTGTCCCTCTTTGAAGCATACAGCTTAGCCAATTTATCAGTTCTATCATGCCATCAGAAGACCAATGTGAATGGATACACAGCTGGTGCACTCTGAGACTCCACTGGTCCACTAATCCTACCAATAGACCTGTGACTGTCCTTCTGACACAACAGGCCACAATTATGCTTAAACTGAGTTGAGACATTTATGGATGACAAGAGAAACAGATACAATTAAACTGTCAATCTTATGATACTAGATGCATATTTCAGGTGCAAGGATTATGCAAAACAGTTCGTGTAGAAGTATGCCCAATTATTGATGCGTGGTTCCAATTTCTTTAAGAGAGCCATCACTCCTGTACTGACAAACAGCAGCACTGACCCGCTGCACCAGTGGATTGGGTGAACAGAACCATCACGTAAATAATTTGCGAGAGTGTGTTCTGTGTGCTAAGTTATCAATACCTTTTAGGGCCTCAATGTTTTGGCTCAAGGCGAAGTTTTTGGTGTGATTTAGAAGTATTTTGGGGGGAAATGGAGGAAATGGTAGTTTTGGAATGGGTAATATTCCCATGGACTGAGAAGTGCCGCTTTTTGCCTTACTTGACATAGATCATGTTATCTGATTCATGGCTGGAGGTCTGTTTCCAGTCTTTTCGATCCATCGGAGGATGTTTCACCAGTGCCTGAGGAAAGTTTGGAGGGCCTTTTCTTTTCAGGGTTTTGACTGAGCTGCCTCGGAGCATATTAACCCCAATTAAAGGATATTTACCTTCAGTAACGACGATCTCTTGATGCTTGGGAATAACAAGTTCTTTCTGCATATTTTAAATTTAGGCTGTACGAGTCATCCTAGAGATCCTCGATTGCTTCGTTCTGCAGTTTTTTCCAGCCTCCAAGCTTCCAGAACAGACACAAGAGCAAGTATTGGCGCAGCATAATCAACCAATGATCAAATATAATCAAGATACATCATTTATCACCATTTTTAAACATGTAGCACATACCTGGGGTTGGCCCTGCCACAACTCGAAGTGCTCTTAGATCGTTCTTTGTAATAGGCGACAAAAGACTTGTTACAACAGGATCCAATTAGTGGAACCTCAAAGCCTAGATTACCTGTACTGCTTACATATTTCTAGAAGAGACCCCATCATGCAATAGATCATTACGAACAGTGGCCTCTCTGACGAGAGGACTCCTATTGAGTATCTTTGTTTTATCAAGTAGAGATTTCAACCCCCAGGTCTGACACGAGCTAGTACATATTAAGAATGTATTTGGGTGATGGAGAATCCGCGGTGTGAATCATTAAATCATCAGCAAAACTACTCCATAATTTATGGGGCTGACTAGCAAAGCATTATAGTAAAGCATTAAATTAGAATATTGAACAGTGAGGGACTGAGCACACCTCCCTGTGGGGTTTCCATAATTCAAATGTCTATAGTTACACCTTTATTCAATGTCCCTGGACAACACAGACGATTTTCTGTTTGAGACATGTGCCTTATAATCCAGAGATCGTAGAAGCACCTCCAACATCCATTCTGCAAATCACTAATTCTTACATGTCGGATTTGCTACCTCGAAAGCGGATTAAAGGTCCAAGGAAGGTAGTGTAAGTAGCAGTCAGTGTGCAGGGTGAGAAAGGTGGCTATGCAAATGATAGCACGCTCCATCCCATGCATGAAACCCAATAACCGGGGAGACAAAAATTGTTTGCAATTCTGTACATAGACGTAAGAATCATGATTATCAGACACTTCCTTTTGTATTTATTTCAGTCCTCCAATAATATTTTTACTTGTAAATTTCAATTAATTTTTTTTTTATCTTGTCCAGCGTTACTTTACATTGAGTTGATTCTTCCTCTTGCAGTGTATATCTTTAGACATTTTTTTTTATTACTTCTGCAGATTAGTTGCATCTCTTTTATTTTAATTTAAGCAATTTATGTAATCATTTTTTATTGTTTCATTATTTTTGCCTATTAATTGTTCTTGTTGCAACTTCTTTGCCATTATGTCCCACATACCGTCAAGTGATACTTTAGTGAATTCGACACTCAGACCTCTCAGGGCACTGCTGCTGCTGGTCATCAGGTCCCTCACCAGTTCCTTTAGCGACTGACAGACCGACCCAACACATGAGACACTAACAGTTTTACTCGTGATTCCCTTTATGCGTTACCTTTATTCAATGGGCATAGTACATAGTCCTTGAAGCATGGTTTATCTGCCATTCGTTCTCGTGTAATGGCATCTAAGTTGAAGGTCCTCCTTCTGAGAAAGTCTTATCAGACTTTGGCTAGAGAATCTCTTCATCGATCCCCTGCTGCGTGCACGTTGTTGATCTCCTTGATTGCGAGACTTCAGGAATCTTACAAAGTGGTCACAAATGAGTAAATCTGATTCGTTCTTTTCCTTATACCTGAATTTAAAAAACAGCTGATCCATATGACTTTCTTAGGGAACTAGTGGACTGCTTACAAACAATCCCATGACTAATGAATGTCGTTTGAGAGGCATTTGCTGTTTAGATTAGACAAACTTTTATCATCAATTTATCCATGCTGTCCAGTCCCTCCAGCTTTTGTCCCCTGACGAGGATAGAACCATCCACAGCATCGTTTGCAAAAATAGTAAGCAGCTTTTGGAGCATCAAAGAACTAATATGCCGCCTGCTTCCATGGTTACATATGAGGCTCATCACTCCAACTGGATCGATGGAACCACTTACAGCCTTTAAATCATGTACGTTCCTTGTGCCCCTCCCAGGGTACTTTCCCATGTATCAAAAGTAATTTATCAAACTACCCTAACCTAATGCCGGTCAGTCTGCACCACCTCTTGTTTGCGCCACAGTGACAAATCGTGGTCGTCAACCATCTCAGCGATCACCAGGACCAGTGTACAGAGTCATTATAAACCTCGTAGTATTCATAGTACATTCAGTAACCAAGTAGCGGACTTTTTATAACTGTGGTTTCCGTGCCATATTGCAAAAAATTTTGTCCTGATAGTCACCCTAAGAGGCGTCGTGCTGATGATGAGTACCAGTCAGATCTTCGCTACTGTACTTATCATAGAATACATGGACATGACACATCTGAGTGCAATGCTCTCTACAACCTTCAGTACTCTAGGTCTTTCCGTGGCCGTTCCAACCCCAGAACTCGTAGAGGAAACAGACATCGTGGTTCTCAAAATAACCAGAACCAGGCTCATTCTTCCAATTCGGGGGAATTCGAGCGCCCCAGTCAAACCGTCCCATGGTGACAGTAGGTGATGATGATAAATTAGACACATGTGCAACTCTTGGGTATCTTTATTGAGGAAACGTTTCGCCACACAGTGGCTTCATCAGTCCATACAAAGGAGAATCTTGAAGAACAGGAGGAGAATGAGGTAATCAGTCCCTCAACCTTGAGTCGATGTGGTCAGTCCATCAATCTTGAATAGAATACGGCATACGTGCTGAGAAGGAGCTTATAAACCGTTGGCAGGAGAGGTGCAGCAGTCATAGGTCGTGTAACATTTGTTCAATGTTGAAGTAGGTCGTGCCCAAGAATTGGGCCCAGCGAAGAATTCCCAAGTATTAAGACCCCAAAGAGGTTGCAGTGTCATGACAGGTTTGTAGATGAATGGTTCAGAGAACCGACATGTTGATAAATTAGCACATGTGCAACTTTTGGGTATCTTTATTGCGATGGTGTCTAATTATCAACATGTCGGTTCTCTGAAACCATTCATCTACAAACCTGTCAGACACTGCAACCTCTTGGATCTTAATACTTGGGAATTCTTCGCTTGCCTAATTCTTGGGCACGACCTACTTCAACATTGAACAAATGTTACACGACCTATGACTGCTGCACCTTTTCCTGCCAAGGGTTTTTATAAGCTCCTTCTCAGCACGTATGCCGTATTCTATTAAAGTTTGATGGACTGACCACATCGACTCAAGGTTGAGGGACTGATTACCTCATTCTCCCCCTGTTCTTCAAGATTCTCCTTTGTATGGACTGATGAAGCCACTGTGTGGCGAAACGTTTCCTCAATAAAGATACCCAAGAGTTGCACATGTGTCTAATTTATCAACATGTCGGTTCTCTGAACCATTCATCTACAAGACAGTAGGTGATAATGAGTACACCATCCCCGTTCACAATTCCTTTGAAGCCTTAAGATGATTTTGGGGATGAAGTGGAAACAAATCTTTGCTGATGACAATCCACCTTTTTGTTTGCACATAACTTCCAATGCACCATAGGCCCTATAGTGAAAAGCATCTGTTCATAATGCGCCCGTTCATTTGTTCATGGACTCTGGAACGCAAGTCAATATTATCAGGTCTAGTTTGTTTAGGGATAAGCAGTTACGACATGACCTTCTCGTAGAACCGACTCATGTGTCCTCCCTTAGTGGAGTAGCTGGTTTCACCTGCGTGTCCGAGGTCGAACTTCCTCACTTTTCTATCCAAGGTAGAGCTTCACTGCTTCCTTCCTTGTTGTCGACCAGATTACTTTCCCTGGTGACCTTCTACTGGGATTTGCTTCCATGCGAGACTTACGCATTGTGCTCGACCCTTATCGATGGCATGCCCAAATTGATGACTTGATCGTACCATTTTGGGGTTACCAGCTTGGATCCGAGATCTGCCATACTGCCGCAGAGTACGACATTCGAATTAAGTCCTTACAGGCCAGTGCATTTTCTAGTAGCGTACCCAAGCGGTCAGGCACTGGTGATCCTGTCACTCCTTGACAGTGATTCCTGCAAAGTAAAAGGTCTATTTGTTGAACCATCCTTACATGTTGTAAGAGATAGTAAGATCCATTTCTTCCTAGCCAACACTTCTGGTCACAGTGTTCGCCTCAGAGCAAATACCAATCTTGTTGACCTTGTTCACTATCCTTACCCTGTTCAGGTAGAGGATGAGTTGTCACCTGACCAGTGGGTCGGTGCTATTTCTACCGGGGAGACCTCATCCACTTCACTGGATCAATCTGTTCCACCAGTTGAGGAGAAAGACTTAGCTCCCACTGACTTCCCAGATAAAATCAAGCGTTTGTGACTCTGTTGAACAAACGTCGAAAAAGCCATTGCTTTACCAGGTGAGAAGATGGGTATAACGAACTTATTGTCCCATCGTATTCCACTTGAACCGGTTTACTAGACCATCTATATACCTACGTACAGAATGCCTCATTCACAAGCTGCTGTCGCAGAAGAATTGGTCAATCAAATGCTTGATGATGGAGTTATTGTCCCTAGCAATTCAAACCCTTTGGGAAAGCACCCTTGATCCTAGTACCTAAGAAGGATGGGACTTGGGGCCCCGTGATTGACTTTAGGAAGTTAAAAAGCGAAAACTAATTCCAGATTTTCCTTTCCCTTCTGTACTGGGTGATCTTTTACGTAACATCGGAGATAACAAAGTCTTTTCAACCCTGGACTTGTTACAAGGGTTTTTGGGAAGTCCCCCTTCACGAGGACAGCCAAGAGCTAACTGCATTCTCCACTCCTACAGGTCATTATCACTTCCTCCATATGGCGTTTGGATTACGATCTTCCCCTATCACGTTCTCAAGGCTCATGACTAATATCTTTAGAGGTTCATAGTAATGCACTTATGGTGTACTTAGATGACGTAATCGTCATGTCTAAAGACGTGGATACACACTTGAAAAGACTTGATGTAGTACTTGGTAAGCTTGAAGAAGCCAATTTAAAGATCAAACTGTCTAAATGTCAATTTTTTTAGATCAGAAATTAAGTTTCTTGGTCATGTAGTCACTCCCAGACGACCAAAGTAAAGTAACTGCAGTACTAATTTTCCAACACCCAAACGCTGATGCTGAAGATCCTTTGTGGGCTTAGCAGGGTTTTTATAGATCTTTCATGCCAATTTTTCTTCCATAGCTGCTCCTCTGAGTTGCTTAAGAAAGATGCTCCTTTTGTTTGGACCTTCCGTCAAGAAAGAAGCATTCCAACTTTAAAAGAAAAGCTAACATCTGCTCCCAAATTTTTAAATTTCAGATTTTTCTAAGCCCTTCTATCTGACTACTAATGCTAGTTCCCATTGGCATAGGTGCCGTACTAGCTCAGAAGACTGATGGGAAGTACAACGCAGTTGCATTTGCTGCCGAGTCCTTACGAAGGCTGAACGTAATTATACAGTAACTGAGCAAGAAGCTTTAGCAATAGTATGGTCTTTTAAAGCACTTCCGAGACATTATTTATCAGTACTCTGTTCATGTCTTGACAGACCACGCTCCACTGATACCCTTTATCCAGAACAAACAACCTACTGGAAGGTTAGCCAGATGGACCTTGACTATCCAAGAGTTCAATCCCACCTTTTTGAACACTTACCTGGCAAGTCAAAAAGTAGTCGCAGATGCCTTATCGCGACATGTTAGTATAGTAACTGCAGACCCTCCATTTAGTGCTGAGGATGTAAAGAATGCTCAACGAACAGATCCCATGTGGGCTGGTGTGATTCGTTTTCCCGCTCCAGGAAGATCTTATTCTGACTGTGAAGCCACCAGCACCCCCTCAGTGACTTTGTCATGAACCAAGAATTACTGTATCGAAAAAGCCGAGTTGGGTACTTTCCCAGCAGAAGAGTTTACCAGTTAGTAAATCCACAGTCACTAGTGAATGTAGCCTTACAGCTAGTTCACAGTGTACCAGGTGTTGCGCACCCTGATATGGGATCGTTCAGTAAAACAAGCCCCGATTGAAATACTTTTGGCCTCGTATGGCAACTGATTTTTCTGAGTATGTTAAGAAATGTAGTGTCTGCATGCAACATAAAGGGGTTTTGCTAATGGTCCTAATCCAATCCAAGTGTATCCAACCCCTAGCGAACCTTGGGAAAGAGTTGCGCTAGATTTGTTAACTAATTTTCCAATGTTCCCTCCAGGGCAACAAACATCTGTGTGTTATGGTAGACCCTTTCACCAGATATTGTGAGTTAGTTCCTATTGCAGATAAGACTGCTGAGACAGTAGCTAAAACGTTTAAAGAAGCATTATCTGCAGGCAACCACCCTAATTCCCTAGTAACAATAATGGTGGTGAATTTTGTAATGAGATTCTTGAAAATTTGTTGCACCTTGTACAAGATCTTTTAAACCACCATTGTTTCCATCATCCCTGCCAGCAATGGGTTAGCGGAACGTACCAATAAAAAAGACTTGATGTTTTGAGAGCCACTATCAATCCCAACAGTGAAACTTGAGATGAAGTTATACCTGATGTGCAGTGTGCTATAATTCTGCTTACAATGTTTCTATAGGTGACACTCCACATTTATGCATTGTATGGTGTAGATAAACGTTTGCCTTATGAGTTGCTATATTCTAATCCGAAACCAAATTACAACCCTGATGATTTCAAAAGCAACTCGTACCAGCTTAGCTCAAAGTGTTTTTAGAAGAATCCGTGAAACACTTCATAAATCAACAGCAGAATTACAAGAGTCGCAAACACTCGAGCGAAGCCATCCAAAATCAAAGTAGGTTCGAGAGTTATGCTGACTAACTTTAACAAAACGTCTGCAATGCCTAAGCTTGATCAAAAGTTTGTT
Organism: Cherax quadricarinatus; assembly: GCF_026875155.1. NCBI lineage: Eukaryota > Metazoa > Arthropoda > Malacostraca > Decapoda > Parastacidae > Cherax > Cherax quadricarinatus. Next base: position 2,124,868 of record NC_069429.1, on the reverse strand, counting down.
GGTCCTTATCGAGTAGTTGAACATATCACTGGAATAAGTATAAGGTTAGAGAAATTAGTACTGGTCAGTATAAAGAATCGCATTTAGATCATACGAAGTTAGTATGTGATGATAATGATGTTCCAACCCAGACTAATGTGACAGACTCTGACAATCCTCCTGATCCTGTACTCTCTACCTCTGATACTCAGTCAGACGATCAACTGAATGTCGCTATTCCCTACGTACACGACAGGTATTGAGAAATCCTCAAGTATCATTTGTAACTACCAATTCAGATTTGCCTCAAATACAGCATGAGTTAGCCAGTGCTACAGAGTTTGATCCTCTCAGAGATGACACCCATTCTGCATATGTAAAATCTCACCCTAGCAGAGTTGGGTTAAATGTAAATAACCTGTATAGATGAATATTACCGTATCAACTTATCAGTATTCAAGAATTTTTTTGTGTGTGTTCACATTCTCTCCGAATTCTGAGAGTTAACAGTCTAGATTTGAGTGCATCGAATCTGCCTTTCTGTTAACACTTCTTTCTTTGTATATATTCCTTCCTCAGAATCCGTAGATCACATGAATACAGATCGATCAATCAAATTTTATTTATAACTTCTATTGTGTAATCTCAACGTTGAGTTTCATTCGATGAGTTGTGCTATATTATACCTTGTATGCATTACAGTTTCAGTTACGTAAGCTTCCTTTCCCAAATATTCTACTTATGTATGTTATAATGTTCAATTGTTGTGTACTTTGACATTGTATAGAATCTGCCCAAGCCGTACACCTGCCGTCCTAGTTTGTATATTGTATGTCGGGACGACAACATTAGTGTCGCCGAAGCTCTCAGTAGTAGTTCACGTTCTAGTAACCAGTTACCAGTAACCAGTGTACCAGTAGATGACTCACTACCAACTGTCTCTGTGTGAATCATTGACTGTATTCATATTGCTGCTGACCATAGCAGGATTTCAAACACCCCCTCACCCATAGGCACTGTGAGTCAGTCAAGATAGGGAGCAGAGTGAGGCAGGTCGGCTGTTGGTGCCTTCCCATACTTTCCGTTATATTATACGTACTACCAGCCTACGTGAGTATTGTTACCCCATCCAATTTATCGAAACCCACATGACAGTACATGGTAGTACATAATACATGGAAGTACATAATACATGGTAGTACATGGTAGTACTTAATACATGAGTAACATAATACATGTACAGTACATTGGTGTACATAATACATGGTAGTACATAATACATGGTAGTACATAATACATGGAAGTACATAATACATGGTAGTACATGGTAGTACATAATACATGGTAGTACATGGTAGTACATAATACATGGTAGTACATAATACATGGCAGTACATGGCAGTACATGGTAGTACACGGTAGTACATGGTAGTACATAATACATGGCAGTACATGGTAGTACATAATACATGGTAGTACATGGTAGTACATAATACATGGTAGTACATGGTAGTACATAATACATGGTAGTACATGGTAGTACATAATACATGGCAGTACATGGTAGTACATAATACATGGTAGTACATAATACATGGATAGTACATAATACATGGTAGTACATAATACATGGTAGTACATGGTAGTACATAATACATGGTAGTACATGGCAGTACATGGTAGTACATAATACATGGCAGTACATGGTAGTACATAATACATGGCAGTACATGGTAGTACATAATACATGGTAGTACATGGTAGTACATAATACATGGTAGTACATAGTAGTACATAATACATGGTAGTACATGGTAGTATATGGCAGTACATGGTAGTACATAATACATGGTAGTACATGGTAGTACATGGCAGTACATGGTAGTACATAATACATGGTAGTACATGGTAGTACATGGCAGTACATGGTAGTACATAATACATGGTAGTACATGGTAGTACATTTCAGTACATGGTAGTACATGGTAGTACATGGTAGTACATGGCAGTACATGGTAGTACGTAATACATGGTAGTACATGGCAGTACATGGTAGTACATAATACATGATAGTACATGGTAGTACATGGTAGTACATGGTAGTACATGGTAGTACATGGTAGTACATAGTAGTACATGGTAGTACATGGTAGTACATGGTAGTACATGGTAGTACATGGTAGTACATGGTAGTACATGGTAGTACATTGTAGTACATGGCAGTACATGGTAGTACATGGTAGTACATGGTAGTACATGGCAGTACATGGTAGTACATGGTAGTACATGGTAGTACATGGTAGTACATGGCAGTACATGGTAGTACATGGCAGTACATGGTAGTACATGGTAGTACATGGTAGTACATGGTAGTACATGGTAGTACATGGTCAGTACATGGTAGTACATGGCAGTACATGGTAGTACATGGTAGTACATGGTAGTACATGGCAGTACATGGTAGTACATGGTAGTACATGATAGTACATTTCCTATTAAAATGAACTAGGTTGTCCAAATTATTGTACGGTGCTGTCTGGCTAACAGGTGATGCCAGGCGTATGAGCGTGGCACTTCTGGCACTCAGGTAAACAGAGATGTCTGTGGTTAGTGTGCAACCTCCAGTGATGTACACTGCTCTTGTAGGCTGTTTATAGCTGGAGGCGAAGGGTGTGAGCGGAGATTTGATTCGTTATTCACAATGGGAAGCACCCGGGTTCGATCACCGGGTGGATGTGAGGGGTGTGGGTCAGGCTGCCTTCACCTGGATGGCAGCCTGGGTAAGAATTAGTGGAAATAAGCCCTGGTTAACCAGGGTTTTTCTGAGTTATTAACCCTAATAAGTTATTAACCTTCCTGGGTTAATAACACACACACGGGGGCCAGGAGCTGTGAATCGACCCCTGCAATCATATATAGGCAAGTACACACACGAACATCGAGAGAGAGAGAGGTTAATGGAACTGAATGTAACAGCGTTATAGGACAGGAGAATCAAAAGAGACATGACAACAACATACAAAATCCTCAGGCTTTTTGAGAGGTGGGAAACAAGTACTGAAGATCACAGTTGGAGTTACAGATGAGCCACAGGGATGTCAGGAAGTATTTCTTTTGTCTCATGATGCCCTTGAAGTGGAATGATCTAGGTTAAGTGGAGGCAGGCTCCATAAATAGCTTTAAGAGTAGGTACGATAGGGTCCACGACGCTGTGAGGGAGTGAATCTGGACAGCTGCTAGTTGAGAGGCAAGACCAGGAGCTGAGAATTAACCCCTACAACCATAAATAGGTGAGTACACACAAGGTGTATACACACACAGCGTGTGTAAGTGTATGTGTGTGTACTCACCTATATATTGTTGCAGGGGTCGAGTCACAGCTCCTGTGTGTGTTTACACCCTGTGTTGTGACATTATGCCTACCACAAAGGTCACTACTGAGCAGATATTATAGTAGGTGGGAATATTTTGCTTCCAGGTGAAAGATGGAGTGAGTGTGTATGTGTACTCACCTAGTTGTGGTTGCAGGGGTCGAGTCACAGCTCCTGGCTCCGCCTCTTCACTGGCTGCTACTCTTCCTGCTCCATGAGCTTTATCATACCTCTGCTTAAGGCTATGTATGGATCCTGCCTCCACTACGTCACTACCCAAACTATTCCACTTCCTGACTACTCTGTGGCTGAAGAAATACTTCCTAACATCCCTGTGATTCATCTGTGTCTTCAATTTCCAACTGTGTCCCCTTGTTACTGTGTCGAATTTCTGGAACATCCTGTCTCTGTCCACCTTGTCAATTCCTCTCAGTATTTTATAAGTCGTTATCATATCCTCCCTATCTCTCCTGTCTTCTAGTGTCGTCAGGACGATTTCTCTTAACTTCTCGTAGGACATGACCCTCAGCTCCGGGACTAATCTTGTTGCAAACCTTTGCACTTTCTCTAGCTTCCTTACATGTTTGGGCTAGGTGTGTGTGTGTGTGTACTCACCTAGTTGAGGTTGCAGGGGTCGAGTCCTAGCTCCTGGCCCCGCCTCTTCACTGTGTGGTGTGTGTGTGTGTGTATGATATAGGTCGCACCTCCTCCAGTCCCAACTCACAAACTAAATAAACAAGGACTGATCTTCACCACATCTCCAACACCTACATCTTCTCCAACACCTACATATCCTCCAACACCTACAACATTTCCAACACCTACATCTCCTCCAACACCTACCACATCTGCAACACCTAAAACACCTTCTTCAGCACCTCCAACACTTAAACACCTCCTCCAACACCTATAACCCTTCCTCCAACACCTCAAACACCTGCCCCAACACCTCCAGCGTGGCTGTTCTCCATCAACGTCGTTCTTTAAGGACTTACAGTTGACGAACAAGTTAATTAAGGCAGGAGGAGGCAAGCGAGTGTGGCCCCCACGACACATGTTGGTCACTAATCCGGCTATCTGATCGACCCCAGTGAATGTACCATTGCTACTAACATGATAAATTGTTGCAATCTCCTTGTTGCATGCATCATATTGGGAGAGTACACCGAACTCTCTCGTATTTTACAAGGTTATAGCATGAGTCATGCTTGCCATCACACAGGATGGTGTTTCACTGTCATATTTCATCTCATACGATGATTCCCCTGTTATATTCATCACACAAGATGGTTCCCCTGTTATATTCATCACACAAGATGGTTCCCCTGTTATATTCATCACACAAGATGGTTCCCCTGTTATATTCATCACACAAGATGGTTTTCCCCTGTTATATTCATCACACAAGATGGTTCCCCTGTTATATTCATCACACAAGATGGTTCCCCTGTTATATTCATCACACAAGATGGTTCCCCTGTTATATTCATCACACAAGATGGTTCCCCTGTTATATTCATCACACAAGATGGTTCCCCTGTTATATTCATCACACAAGATGGTTCCCCTGTTATATTCATCACACAAGATGGTTCCCCTGTTATATTCATCACACAAGATGGTTTCCCCTGTTATATTCATCACACAAGATGGTTCCCTGTTATATTCATCACACAAGATGGTTCCCTGTTATATTCATCACACAAGATGGTTCCCCTGTTATATTCATCACACAAGATGGTTCCCCTGTTATATTCATCACACAAGATGGTTTCCCTACCTGCAGGGTATTCCGGGGGTCAACGCCCCCGTGGCCCGGTCCATGACTAGGCCTCCCTGTAGATCAGGGCTTGATTAACCAGGCTGCTACTGCTGGCCTGTCATACTCCATCACAGTGGATGGTTTTCCTACCGTATTCCATCATACAGAAAAAGATTTTACTGATATATATCAATTAATTTGTTATCTAGGAAGCAGTCTTATCTCCATTTTCCGTGTTCACTATTTTGCATTAGTGAGCATTGAACTCTAACAGCCACTTTTTGGAGCATTTGTACATACACTCAACAATTTGTGCTTTCGTGGATCCAGTCTTCGTTTCTTAGACTTCTCTAACCTTCATTATTGACGTTTACTCTTTGTTTTAGTAATATCTAACTCTTAAAAGTGTTTGAATGACGAAATCGTAATATGTTTGCCTGGAGTTTTGCGACTCACTTGCCGCGAGTTCGAACCTCACCCGTATCGTGGTTTGTTTACAGTGCTCGTGTGTGTGATCGGGTATGATGAAGCGTAGTAAATACTGTATGTGCATATTTTTTTTTGCGCACACATACAAATACGTACACGAGTGTGATGTTATTAGTTTAAAGTTGTAATTGTCGTAAGTCTAACGTCGTACGTTTAACGTCGTAAGTCTAACATCCTACGTAAATCTAACTTCTTAATAAGTCCAGCATCATTAGTCTTGCGTCGTGAGTCTAACGTCATAAGCTAGATCAGTGGTTCCCAAACTGGGGGTAAATTACCCCCTGGGGGTAATTTAACCATTTTTGGGGGGTAATGGAGGGGTGACAGAAAAAAAGTTATGAATTCTGAAAATCCAGAAAACAATGCGGTACCCGGTATGAGGATTATTGTTAACTTTGTCTTAGTATATAAAGTTGTAAAGTAAACCTATTATAAGTAAGTAATAAAGTTAAACCAAATAACAATAAACATCAAAAACTAATATACAGTATTAGAAAAGAAGAAATATATAGCTAAGTGTGTGGAAACCCAAAAGTATTTTGACAAGTATGCTTCAGGACAAAAGTCACTCAGTAGCCCAGATCGACCTGTCCAGTACGCGTCACTCACTTCCTGAGGCTGCCTCTATTTCACACTGTCAGTTTATCTGTGACCCATCAGCCGAGGTAGACATAAGCTGGTATGTATGTGTACTGCCCTGTGCAGTATATAGTTAGTATTTATCCACTGTTACTGTGAATTTGTAGCTATTATTAATTTTATATATAATGTATGTGTGGTTCTTACGTTTTCAATGGTTTTGCTAGGATTAGCAGAGTATGCGAGGCTGTATACGTTCACGTTTAGCCATATATATCAATAATAACAACATTTTGTGAAAGGGGTAACATGCTTTATGTGGCATGTTAAATTGGGTAACAAGCTGAAAAAGTTTGGGAACCACTGAGCTAGATAGACGAGAAAGTAACAAGAGGTGAGCCAGGATGTTTGGGGTGAGGTATCATGTCTGTCAGACTCCACCACTGTTCTAGAAACTGAGTTTACCAATGTTTTGTCTTTGTGTGTTGAATTTTAGTTTGCTGTCGAGATACATTCCCAAGAATTTACCATCGTAATGCCTCTCATTTCCTCTCATTGCCTCTCAAAGAGAATCCATTCCTCAGTTTACTAAGATTATATCGAGGGTTTTTGTCAGTATTGAGTGTTTGTTAGTTGTGATCCTAGTAGATACTTGAGCGAGTTCAACATTCACAACACTGTATACGGTATACATCAGGCCCATAGCTCGGTTGGTAGCGCACTCAGCTCATATATTGAAGTCCGTGGTTCGATCCCCGGTACAGCTGGAAACATTAGGACGTGTTTCCTTAATACACTTACTGTCCATGTTCACCTAGCAGTAAAATAGATAAAGAGATACCTGGGTGTTCCCTGATTGGTGTGAGTCGCATCCTGGGGACATAATTTGCCCGAAATGCTCTGCATAACAAGGGGCTTTCTATATAGTATATCACTGATGTCAGCTAAGTTTTGTAGGCTGTACTAGTAGAAATAAAAATTATTATTATTATTATTAGGGCTCAGGGAAGCTGACCTGATGACACTAGAGAAAAGAAGGACTAAGGGGATATGATAACAACGCAGAAAATACTGAGAGGGATTGATAGTGTGAAGAGGGACAGATTGTTCGAGAGAGGGTAAAGAGGAACACCATTGAAGAGGTGGGGCTGGGAGTTATGAATCGACCCCTGCAATTACAATTAGGTGAGTGCAGCTGGAAGTTGAAAACACAGATTTGTTATAGGGATGTTAGGAAGTGCTTCTTCAGGCTTACAGTAGTCGAAGTGAAACAACCTGGTGGCCGAAGTGGTAGAGGCAGCATCCATGCATAGTTTGAGGAACAGGTACGATAAAGCTCTTGAAGTAAGGAGAGAGCGAACCTAGTAAAGACAAGGGAAGAGGCAGAGCCAGGAGCTATGATTGGACCCCTTCAACCACAATTAGATGAGTACACACACGAACACACACAATGTGCTAGAGATGGAACACAGCAGCAAGGGGTCAAAACTAGTCAAAACTCAGATGAGTCACAGGGATGTTAGGAAGTGCTTCTTCAGTCATAGAGTTGTCAGGAAGTGGAATAGTCTGTAGAATGATGTAGTGGAAGCAGAATCGATACACGCACACACACACACACAGCTGACTACACTCCTTCACTACACTTTACTACCCCCCAGCTTGTGACTGACTCATTCAGTACTGTAGTTTATATGTTTGCTCTGCTCTTAGCCTCGGCCACAGGGCCACTGCAGCCTTAATAAACTACCCGCAATCCTCTGATAGTACCCATGATTATTTAGTGTACCCCTCATGCCATTTTGTCTTGCCCATTTTTGATCAACTGCCTATTTCTAATTCTGTATAAGACAGTTCAATACAATATTTTACGTTTCTCTACTCGTTGATACAATGATGCACCTTTAATGCATTGATTGTATGAATACAGTACTGTATAACAATGCAATGGCGATGCCTCAGTTAGGGAATATTATTATTTATTTGCAATGAGACAGGGGAGTGTGAACGTATATATATATATGGGAGTACAAGGGAGAGAGAGAGAGCAGAGGACGTGGGAGTCTAGATCGTGGCTGTCTGCTGAGATGTACTACTGAGAATATCCAGTAGAATATACCGTCAGTAATAACCTCGACATAGAACAACATACACACGAGATGTTTTCAGTGCCCAGCAATAAAGATCTTTATTAAACCCAAGTAAAGCACTCAGGCATCTGTTATCTGTTAAGTGGATCAGCCGGGTTATCATGCCCAGGGCGTGGTCTTAGACCAGATCTCCTAGGTTGGTAAGTGTTAGTGGTTCTGGAGTTATCTTACCCAAGGCTCAGTCCCAGCCAAGCCTCCTACGTTGGTAAGAAAATATTACAGTATTTAGAGGCACGTAAGTACCCCTGTCTTCTAATAACATGATCATTTTTCCACTATAATCTACCTTGTCCATAATTACAGAGATCTGAGCAAAGCTCAGATCTCTGCAGAACAATTGTTCTCAAATATTTGTTAAGTTATATCAAGAATTAAGGAAAGATCCTGGACTTCACCTTACGAAACAGACAAAGTAAATGTGATAGTAATTATGGACAAGGTAGATTATAGTGGAAAAATAAACATGTTATTAGAAGACAGGGAACTTACGTGCCTCTTAAGAACTGTTAAGAAGCGCATTGGAAAGCAAAGGTGCATGTATACAGAATGTTCATGAGACAGACAGATTTACCTGTCATCTTACGTGTTCATGTTGTTGTTCATGAGACAGAAGAGAAAGATCAGCAATTCTGCCAGAGTGCGTATGTCAGCCTGAGCTGAGAGAACTGTACTAAGACACTGAGGATATGCTCAAGTATTCCACTGAAAGTTCATCAGCTGCTTGGGCTTTCCAGCAGAGGTGAAGTTACTATCACTTGTGAATTAGCATCTCTCAGTGTGGGTTATTGTTTGTCTAAGTCGTGGGAGGAGGACCCATGTCGGGGACATTCATGCTGCCTGACGTGTAGATCTCTTGTCAAGAATGGCACATTCTTCCCATTTATTGTGAGGTGTAGGGCGTGTTTAGGGGATCAAGCTGTCACCAGTAATCTATGTAAAGGAACAGCAATGGATGAATAGTGCTATAGGAGGGATGAGGCGACCACATCAAGATCGAGTTGGAACGTGTTTACAGTCAGTCGACCCTTCAAGGAACGTGTCTTGATGCTCTTGATACTAGGAATTTTATCTATCCTTCACCTTGGAATGACCGCTAATTACGTCCCATTTCCCAGAAGCTGTGTTTCGAAATCTGGTGGCCATGTCCAGGCTATATACGTTAAGCACAAGTTGCTGACAGTTGCTGGAAGTCACTATTCATCCTCTGTAAGTTTATGTCAGTTTATAGGTTCTCAGCCTATCATCATTAAGGCTGCATGTCACTTGTTCACTACAGGTCAAGAATACTTTAATCTCTAAAACAGTGATGAAAGTAAAGTTTAATGTATATACAATATATACACCTCTCGGTGGATATACGCTGACAAGCATACACCTTTCAGTGTATACAAGGTATAAACAATAATTATATATTATGATAAAACTCTCATTTCCTGTGTACAAAGTAATATATATATATATATATATATATTATATATATATATATATATATATATATATATATATATATATATATATATATATATATATATATAGACGTTACCCGATGAAAAATATAGTTGGTCGAGTTAAATCCTGGTTAAGCTCTACCGGTTACACAAAAAACCCGCACCGTGAGACCTGGCCACAGCCCGGGCCGCGGGGGCGTTGCCCCCTGAAACCCTCTCCAGGTATACTCCAGGTATACTTCAGGTATACTCCAGGTATACTTCAGGTATACTCCAGGTATACTTCAGGTATACTCCAGGTATACTTCAGGTATACTCCAGGTATACTTCAGGTATACTCCAGGTATACTTCACGTATACTCCAGGTATACTTCACGTATACTCCAGGTATACTCCAGGTATACTTCAGGTATGCTCCAGGTATACTTCAGGTATGCTCCAGGTATACTCCAGGTATACTTCAGGTATACTCCAGGTATACTTCAGGAATACTCCAGGTATACTTCAGGTATACTTCAGGTATACTCCAGGTATACTTCAGGTATACTCCAGGTATACTTCAGGTATACTTCAGGTATACTCCAGGTATACTTCACGTATACATCAGGTATACTCCAGGTATACTTCAGGTATACTCCAGGTATACTTCAGGTACACTTCTTATATCCATCTCTCCTGGTACCGTTCCTGTCCCCCTTGTTTATAATATACTGACTCTCTTACTCTCGTGTCAGTGTGACAGAAGAGTGAGGGCCCACAAAGATAGTCCTGGGGGCCCACAAAGATAGTCCTGGGGGCCCACAAAGATAGTCCTGGGGGCCCACAAAGATAGTCCTGGGGCCCACAAAGATAGTCCTGAGGGCTCACAAAGATAGTCCTGGGGGCCCACAAAGATAGTCCTGGGGGCCCACAAAGATAGTCCTGGGGGCCCACAAAGATAGTCCTGGGGGCCCACAAAGATAGTCCTGGGGCCAATAAAGATACTCCTGGGGGCCCACAAAGATAGTCCTGGGGGCCCATAAAGATACTCCTGGGGGCCCACAAAGATAGTCCTTGGGCCCAGAAAGATAGTCCTGGGGTCGACAAAGATAGTCCTGGGGTCCACAATGGTAGTCCTGTGGGCTCACGAAGATAGTTCTGGGGTCCATAAAGATAGTCCTGGGGTCCACAAAGATAGTCCTGGGGGTCCACAAAGATAGTCCTGGGGTTCACAAAGATAGTTCTTGGGTCTTCAAAGATAGTCCTGGGTCCACAAAGATAGTCCTTGGGTCCTCAAAAATTTGTCCTGGGGGTCCACAAAGATAGTCCTGGGGTTACCTGGAGGTTACCTGGAGGTTATTCCGGGGATCAACGCCCCCGCGGCCCGGTCCATGACCAGGCCTCCCGATGGATCAGGGCCTGATCAACCAGGCTGTTACTGCTGGCCGCACGCAGTCCAACGTACGAGCCACAGCCCGGCTGATCCGGCACTGACTTTAGGTATCTGTCCAGCTCTCTCTTGAAGGCAGCCAGGGGCTTATTGGCAATTCCCCTAATGCTTGATGGGAGGCTGTTGGACAGTTTTGGGCCCCGGACACTTATGGTGTTTTCCCTCAGTGTACCAATGGCGCCCCTACTTTTTATTGGGGGCATTTTGCATCGCCTGCCCAGTCTTTTACTTTCGTAGGGAGTGATTTCTGTGTGCAGATTTGGGACCATTCCTTCCAAGATTTTCCAAGTGTAGATTATGATATATCTCTCCCTCCTGCGTTCCAACGAGTACAAGTCAAGTGCTTCCAAGCGTTCCCAGTAGTTAAGGTGCTTGACAGAACTTATATGTGCAGTGAAGGATCTCTGTACACTCTCTAGATCTGCGATTTCACCTGCTTTAAATGGAGATGTTAATGTACAGCAGTATTCCAGCCTAGAGAGAACAAGTGATTTGAAAAGGATCATCATTGGCTTGGCATCTCTCGTTTTGAAAGTTCTCATTATCCATCCTATCATTTTCTTTGCAAGTGCGATCGTGGCACTGTTGTGATCCTTGAAAGCGAGATCCTCAGACATTACTACTCCCAGGTCCCTTACATTATTTTTCCGCTCTATTGTATGGCCAGAGTCTGTAGTATACTCTGTTCTAGTTATTATCTCCTCCAGTTTTCCATAACGGAGTAGTTGGAATTTGTCCTCATTGAACATCATATTGTTTACCGTTGCCCACTGGAAAACTTTGTTTATATCTTCTTGGAGGTTAACCGCGTCCTCAGCAGATGACAGCCTCATGCAGATCCTAGTATCATCCGCAAAGGATGATACGGTGCTGTGGTGTATATCTCTGTTTATGTCTGATATGAGGATAAGGAATAAGATGGGGGCGAGTACTGTGCCTTGTAGAACAGAGTCTTCACTATGGCAGCCTCCGATTTAACTCTGTTGACCACTATTCTTTGTTTCGATTTGTTAGGAAGTTGAAGATCCATCTCCCCACTTTCCCAGTTATTTCTTTAGCACGTATTTTATGGGCTATTACGCCATGATCGCATTGTCAAATGCTTTTGCAAAGTCTGTGTATATTACATCTGCATTCTGATTTTCTTCAGTGCATCCAAGGCCATGTCATAGTGATCCAGTAGTTGTGAGAGGCAGGAGCGACCTGCCCTGAACCCATGTTGTCCTGGATTGTGCAGATTTTGGGAATCCAGGTGATTTGCAATCCTGCTTCTTAGCACTCTTTCAAAGATTTTTATGATGTGGGACGTCAGAGCTATTGGTCTATAGTTCTTAGCTAATGCTTTGCTGCCACCTTTATGGAGTGGGGCTATATCCGTTGTTTTAAGTGACTGGAATTTCACCCATGTCCAAGCTCCTCCTCCATAGTGTACTTAGGGCACGCGAGAGGGGTTTCTTGCAGTTCTTAATGAAAACAGAGTTCCACGAGTCTGGGCCCGGGGCTGAGTGCATAGGCATGTTGTCAATGGCTTTTTCGAAATCTATCGGAGTTAGGGTCCACAAAGATAGTCCTAGGGTTCCACAAAGATAGTCCTGGAGGTTCACAAAGATAGTAATGGGGGTCCACAAAGATAGTCCTGGGGTCCACAAAGATAGTACTGGGGGTCCACAAAGATAGTCATGGGGGTCCACAAAGATAGTCCTGGGGGTTCACAAAGATAGTCCTGGGAGTCCACAAAGCTAGTACCGAGGGTCTACAAAGATAGTCCTGGGGGTCCACAAAGATAGTCTTGGGGTCCACAAAGATAGTCCTGGGGGTCTACAAAGATAGTCCTGGGGTCCACAAAGATAGTCCTGGGGTCCACAAAGAGTCCTGGGGTCCACAAAGATAGTCCTGAAGGGGTCCACAAAGATAGTCCTGAAGGGGTCCACAAAGATAGTCCTGAAGGGGTCCACAAAGATAGTCCTGGAAGTCTAAAAAGATAGTCTTAGGGGTCCACAAAAATAGTCCTAGGGGTCCACAAAGATAGTTTTGGGGTCCACAAAGATAGTTCTGGGGTCCACAAAGTTAGTCCTGGGGTCCACAAAGATAGTCCTGGGGATCCACAAAGATAGTCCTGAGGTCCACAAAGATAGCCCTGGAGTCCACAAAGATAGTCCTGGGGTCCACAAAGATAGTCCTTGGGGTCCACAAAGATAGTCCTGGGGTCCACAAAGATAGTCCTTGGGGTCCACAAAGATAGCCCTAGGGGTCCACAAAGATAGTCCTGGGGGTTCACAAAGATAGTCCTGGGGTCCACAAAGATAGTCCTGAGGTTCCAGAAAGATAGTCCTGGGGGTCCACAAAGATAGTCCTGGGGGCCCGCAAAGATAGTCCTGGGGTTCCACAAAGATAGTCCTGGGGGTCCACAAAGATAGTCCTTGAGGTCCACAAAGATAGTCCTTGGGGTCCACAAAGATAGTCCTTGGGGTCCACAAAGATAGTCCTGGGGGTCCACAAAGATAGTCCTGGGGGTCCACAAAGATAGTCCTGGGGGTCCACAAAGATAGTCCTGGAGTTCCACAAAGATAGTCCTGGGGTCCACAAAGGTAGTCCTAGGGTCCACAAAGATAGTCCTGGGGTCCACAAAGATAGTCCTGGGGTCCACAAAGATAGCCCTGGGGGTCCACAAAAATAGTCCTGGAGTTCCACAAAGATAGTCCTGGGGTCCACAAAGGTAGTCCTAGGGTCCACAAAGATAGTCCTGGGGTCCACAAAGGTAGTCCTAGGGTCCACAAAGATAGTCCTGGGGTCCACAAAGATAGTCCTTGGGGTCCACAAAGATAGTCCTGGGGGTCCACAAAAATAGTCCTGGAGTTCCACAAAGATAGTCCTGGGGTCCACAAAGATAGTCCTGGGGTCCACAAAGATAGTCCTGGGATCCACAAAGATAGTCCTGGGGTCCACAAAGATAGCCCTGGGGTCCACAAAGATAGCCTGGGGTCCACAAAGATAGTCCTGGGGTCCACAAAGATAGCCTGGGGTCCACAAAGATAGTCCTGGGGTCCACAAAGATAGTCCTGGGGTCCACAAAGATAGCCCTGGGGTCCACAAAGATAGTCCTGGGGTCCACAAAGATAGTCCTGGGGTCCACAAAGATAGCCCTGGGGTCCACAAAGATAGTCCTGGGGTCCACAAAGATAGTCCTGGGGTCCACAAAGATAGTCCTGGGGTCCACAAAGATAGTCCTGGGGTCCACAAAGATAGCCCTGGGGTCCACAAAGATAGCCTGGGGTCCACAAAGATAGTCCTGGGGTCCACAAAGATAGTCCTGGGGTCCACAAAGATAGTCCTGGGGTCCACAAAGATAGCCCTGGGGTCCACAAAGATAGTCCTGGGGTCCACAAAGATAGTCCTGGGGTCCACAAAGATAGTCCTGGGGTCCACAAAGATAGCCCTGGGGTCCACAAAGATAGCCCTGGGGTCCACAAAGGTAGTCCTAGGGTCCACAAAGATAGTCCTGGGGTCCACAAAGATAGTCCTGGGGTCCACAAAGATAGTCCTGGGATCCACAAAGATAGTCCTGGGGTCCACAAAGATAGCCCTGGGGTCCACAAAGATAGCCCTGGGGTCCACAAAGATAGTCCTGGGGTCCACAAAGATAGCCCTGGGGTCCACAAAGATAGTCCTGGGGTCCACAAAGATAGTCCTGGGGTCCACAAAGATAGCCCTGGGGTCCACAAAGATAGTCCTGGGGTCCACAAAGATAGTCCTGGGGTCCACAAAGATAGCCCTGGGGTCCACAAAGATAGTCCTGGGGTCCACAAGATAGTCCTGGGGTCCACAAAGATAGTCCTGGGGTCCACAAAGATAGTCCTGGGGTCCACAAAGATAGCCTGGGGTCCACAAAGATAGCCCTGGGGTCCACAAAGATAGTCCTGGGGTCCACAAAGATAGTCCTGGGGTCCACAAAGATAGTCCTGGGGTCCACAAAGATAGCCCTGGGGTCCACAAAGATAGTCCTGGGGTCCACAAAGATAGTCCTGGGGTCCACAAAGATAGTCCTGGGGTCCACAAAGATAGTCCTGGGGTCCACAAAGATAGTCCTGGGGTCCACAAAGATAGTCCTGGGGTCCACAAAGATAGCCCTGGGGTCCACAAAGATAGCCCTGGGGTCCACAAAGGTAGTCCTAGGGTCCACAAAGATAGTCCTGGGGTCCACAAAGGTAGTCCTAGGGTCCACAAAGATAGTCCTGGGGTCCACAAAGATAGCCCTGGGGTCCACAAAGATAGTTCAGAACTTCAAAGTATTATCAACCATCTCATCAACAAGTATTTTTAAATCTTATCATTTACTGATTTGCATACTCAGTTAAGTATGTCTTGCAATTTAGAGATGCAACTTGGTAAACTGGTTTGTTATTAGTTAATATAATCGTGTTACCGAGCTGACAGACCTTTCAGAAACCCGAGATCCCTGAGAAATAAATTTAAATAGAAGGGGTCCTTGGGGGTGAAAAAGTTGGAAGCCACTGCACTAATACCACCTGTGTCACCCTCCATCCGGAGGGACCATAGCAAGACGTCCGCACAGGACAGAAGAACGAAGATGAGCGACACCCTACTCTCAGGGGGCCAACGCTGGGTCACCCTCTGGAGAAGACCCAGGCCGGGACAAGATCGGCTAATTTACTACTACTGCTAACGCCACCAATGATGAAGTCTTCCAGAGTGTTACAATAGACATAAACCGCACATAGGAAAGAGAAGCCTATGTAACGACTTTTCGGTCCAATTTAAAAAAATTTGGAGCACTGACAAGTCACACTACCACACGAAGGTGGGGGAACCAGTATACTCACTCACCTTCCTGTGTATTGTTCCAGTCATGGTATTGTGTGTTTTTGTTCTTACAGAGAGAGTACGAGGTTCTTGGTCTGCCACCCCACATGTCCTCGACGTCCTGAACAGCGTCCCTATCCATCCAGACTCGTGGGACACACTAAGATCCTATACCTTAAATCGTCCGAAATTTCGTCCTTTAGAGGGAAGGTCCTAAGAATCCTTACAGAAATAAGAGGATCACTTACTGTTAATGATAGGGAGGTCTGTAATCTGCAGGATCTACATTGTACATTAACTACACACATTAACTGCTACAGGAAAAAATTTAAATTATACAGTAACCTGATTCTTACATATCCATGTAATTACCCACCCACTGGGGTTATTACACGACCCTTTGCCCACCACTGTTGTCTCTTTGAACTACCGCTAACAGAATGGCATACGGATGCCCGATACACTAACCGCTCTTATGTGCTATGATAAAAAATACCAGTTAACTTAAAATGAAAGCAAGTTATGGTTCCTAAAATAGCTAGGAGTTGTCTGGCGCAATTTCATGGGGATCTGCGTGTCATGTTAAGCGTAAATGAACAAGCTGGAGATGTACTCTCAAGCGTCCTTGTCCTGACTGCTGCAGAGGCCACAGTAAGCTCTCTCACGCTCACACTGGCGCCCACAGTACCGTGTCCAGGATCCTCTGTGTCGCTGTCATGATGCAACCAGTGATGTGGAGTGGGGGACTGCCCCTTGAATACTCTGTTACTGAATGTGTGTCTTTGAACGTCGAGTCAGTGTTGTGTCACAAGGTGGGGCCCTCTGTCCCTCCAGCAGTGATGCTAGTGCCTTCTAGTATATCCGTGATGTTTACGATGTTTTGTAAATTATGTTTGACTCATCATTAGCATCAACACACCAGTGTGTTTACACTCTCTTGATTATATTAATTATACATCTCCTGTGATGTGTTGTGCTACGAGGACAGCAGCCCACTGTCTCGCCTGAGAGGAGATGAGAGAGAGGGAGACAAAGAGAGAGAGAGAGAGAGAGAGAGAGAGAGAGAGAGAGAGAAAGGGACATGCAAGGATATTTTGCATTACTCGTGTCCAGTCAGGCCATCTTATTAATACATTAAGATACCAGACATATTTAACAAATAAGCTAAATTTGCTTGCAATACGTGAAACATAAACTGTAGATATGTATCCAGCAGCACTATTGTTAACACTTTTATAGACGACCCTGGCATTTAGACCTTTTGTTTGTCATATACTCTTGCTCTACCGTCCACAGGATGGATATGGGGTACGCAATAAACTAGCCACTATCATCCACAGGATATTAGTGGCTAGTTATTGTGCACCCCATATCCATCTTCTGGAAAGATATTGTGCACCCCATATCCATCTTCTGGAAGGATATTGTGCACCCCATATCCATCCTGTGGATGGTAGTAGCTAGTTTATTGTGCACTCGAGAGTTTACGTGTGGAACTTCAGGAGCTGAAGGATTTTATTTGAGAAAGCTGAAAACTTCATCAGTGTGTTGCTACCCTGTTCTGTGATAGTTACACAGTGGGAACAAAAGTTTAGTTTGTTTCAGTGTTACATTCCATCACACAGGATGGTGCTCTTACAAGGTGTTGAAATGTGTCAGCCTGAGCTGGGAGACATCAGTAAGGCCATAAGGATATCCTCAAGTATTCCACTAATGGCTCAACAGCTACGGCAGCTTCAAAGGTTTCCTTCCATTATGGCTGGAGCTACTGTTACTTGGGAATAATAATGATAATGGTTATAATCACAATTCCTAAAGGAGTGGGGGAGTAAGCTCCAGTTGCGGGTCATCATATAACTAAGATCCGCGTCAGGAAACACTTGTCCTGTTTCCTGACAAACCTTACCTACCTGCCTTGGGTATCCACCACCTCTCAAGATAGCCTAGTCATGCACAGGAGCAATGGAATTTTTATGAAGATACCTCCATCGGGTACAATAGAAATTATACATAGTACAAGCTGGACAATGAAGGTATAATTAGTTACAGTATTCACACAGTAGAAGTACTCCTACCAGGAGTCAAGTCACTGTCAGTGCAAATAAGTCACTTTGACTTTTTTGGGGGGTTATCGTAGGTGATTTACACATATGTTACCATGTAAGATACTTTGTGTAATTGTATTTATGTGTACCTGTACGCAAATAAACTTAATGGTGAAGGTCGTGTGTCTCACAGAACTTACGTATATTATAAAATGGCAGCTCAAAGTGATTCTTACAGTCACTGAGTCACGTCACACAGCCTAGTGGACGTTTTGTGTTGCCCATATAGATGACTTCCTGAACGGAAAAGATGAAAGTACCTGGTGGGTGTGAAGAAGAGGGAGAGGAGGAGGACGATGAAGAAGGAGCCATTGTCAGTGACACTCAGGTTATCCTTCAACACAGGAAACTACGTCTCAAGCCTCTGATGGCAGTGTTTGTAAACAGTGTAAACAAACCACTTGCTGACTATCTCAATGTGACTATTTCTCACTCATACTGCTGTGACTTTACTTGCTCTTCTCTCTCTCTCTCTCTCTCTCTCTCTCTCTCTCTCTCTCTCTCTCACACACACTATCCACCCTCCTCATGGGTACTTACCATAACGTAAGCAGTGAGAGAATTATCAGAAAACAATGACTTTAACGACACTAGAAGTTGAAGAGGATCTGAACGAACGAGTTGAAGACTAGTGTGAATGTACAGAGGAATGTGTACTGAAAATGTACATAGGAATGTGTACTGAAAATGTACATAGGAATGTGTACTGAAAATGTACAGAGGAGCATGTATAGAAATTAGATAGACATCCCAAACCCGCCTTACAGGAAAGACTTCAACAAATATATATATATATATATATATATATAATATATATAATATATATTAATATATATATATATATATATATATATGGGGTAGGTTTAAAAATGTAGTGTTAAAGTGTTCAGCAGAAGTTTGTGGTTACAGGAAAGTGGGTGCGGGAGGGAAGAGGAGCGATTGGTGGAATCATGTAAAGAGAGTAATAAGGGAGAAAAAGTTAGCATATGAGAAGTTTTTACAAAGTAGAAGTGATGCAAGGAAGAAAGAGTATATGGAGAAAAAGAGAGAGGTTAAGAGAGTGGTGAAGCATTGTAAAAAGAGAGCAAATGAGAGAGTGGGTGAGATGTTATCAACAAATTTTTTTGAAAATACGAAAAAGGTTTGGAGTGAGATTAACAAGTTAAGGAAGCCTAGAGAACAAATGGGTTTGTCAGTTAAAATAGGAGAGGAGAGTTGTTAAATGGAGAGTTAGAGGTATTGGGAAGATGGAGGGAATATTTTGAGGAATTGTTAAATGTTGATGAAGATAGGGAAGCTGTGATTTCGTGTATAGGGCAAGGAGGAATAACATCTTGTAGGAGTGAGGAAGAGCCAGTTGTGAGTGTGGGGAAGTTCGTGAGGTAGTAGGTAAAATGAAAGGGGGGTAAGGCAGCCGGGATTGATGGGATAAAGATAGAAATGTTAAGAACATAAGAACATAAGAATGTAGGAACACTGCAGAAGGCCTACTGGCCCATACGAGGCAGGTCCTTATCAAAACGATCTCTACCTAAAGCTACTCAAGAAACAACTCCCGCACCCCCCAACACCAATCAAACCCAGCCCCTCCCACTCATATATTTGTCCAGTCTCTTCTTAAAGCTACCCAAGGTCCTAGCCTCTATCACCCCACTGGGAAGACTGTTCCACGCATCTACAACTCTGTTAGAAAACCAGTACTTACCTATGTCCTTTCTAAATCTAAATTTATCCAACTTAAATCCATTATTCCTGGTTCTTATCTGGTTCGACACCCTCAGTACTTTATTAATGTCTCCCTTGTTTATGCCCGTCATCCACTTATACACTTCAATGATATCTCCCCTCATTCTACGCCTCTCCAGAGAGTGGAGATTTAAGGCTTTAAGTCTATCTTCATACGGGAGGTTCCTACACAGTAAATCATTTTAGTCATTCTTCTCTGTATGTTCTCTAATGAGTCTATGTCCATCCTGTAGTAAGGGGACCAAAACTGAGCAGCATAATCTAAATGAGGCCTCACTAGTGATGTATAGAGCTGTAAAATAACTTTTGGACTTCTGTTACTTATACTTCTTGAGAAAAATCCAAGAAATCTGTTGGCCTTGTTGCGCCCCCTGGGGGCACTGTTCTTGGTTTTAGATTTCTGCTTCCATGACTCCCAAGTCTTTTCACATTCTTTATGACCAAGCTTACTTCACCTAGATTTAGCTTCGGGGGGTTTTTTTTATTACCAGGGCAAGTACCTTACACTTATCCACATTAAACTTTTTTGCCTTTCTCAGCCCAAGACATTAATTTGTTCAAATGTCCTGGGTTCTTTGATTCCCTCCCAGAGTGAATTATAGGGCCCTTTTTTGTATCATCAGAAAAACTTACTATGTCACTAGTAATCCCTTCATCAAGGTCATTTTAAAAAATTTATGAAAAAGAGGGGCCCAAAACTGACCTTGTGGAACCCCCACTGGGATAATCCCCATTCAGTTTTCCTCCTTAATGGAACTCTCTGTTTTTTTTGGAAAGCATCCTCAATCCATGTAGAATTTTTACCTCCTTACCATGGCTATTTTTTTAAGATTTTCCTTGTGGGTACTCTGTCAAAAGGTTTTACTAAAACCCAAAAATAAACTATCATTTTCCCTTTCAGCAACGCCTCAAATGTTCTTTGAAGAAGTCAGAAAATTTGTCAGGCAGGAAGCCCTCTCGTAACCCTTGCTGAGATTCCATTTTCAATTATGTTCTTCAAGGTGACTTCTGATAATGTCAGCTATAATTGATTTAAAATTTTCCCCCTTAGATGTCAGGCTTATTGGCGGTAATTTGAAGGAGTGGACTTATCCCTGTTTTTGAAATAGGAAAACCCACTTTACCATCTTCCACTCTCTGCCAACACTGGTAAGGATGGACGCATTGAATACACTTTAATGCTGACTAAGCCCATCTTGCTTTCCCTTAAGTCCCCTTGAAAACAACTCATCGGGCCCCGGGGACTTATTTTTTTCAGTTTGCATCTGTTTTAACCTGTCCCCCGTGACAGTAAAATTAGTTAACTTAAAATTTTATCAGGAACTAATAATTGTTAATTTTGGATCTCATTTTCATCTTCCCGTGTAAAAAAATGACAAAAAATAGTCATTAAAAAGTATTAAAAGCGGTGGGGGATATAGTTTTTGGAGTGGGTGGTCAATTTTTTAATAAAAGTATGGGGAAAGGGGAAAAGGTACCCAGGGGTGGGGGAGAAGCATGCTGTTTTCCCTTTTTAAAAGGGAAAGGGGCAAAGATAGTGCAAAAAAATTTTAAAGGGGGATAGTCTGTTGAGTATACGGTAAAGTGATGGTAAGTTATTATTGAAAGAATTAAAAAGTAAGACGGGGAAAAAGGATAGCAGTAAACAAAGGGGGCTTTTGGAAAAAGGGAGGGGGTGTGGGACCAGGTTTTAAGTGAAACATAAAGTGAACGTATTTAGATAAGGGTAAAGGGTCTTTGTGGCATTTATGGATTTTGGAAAAAAGGGGTATGACAAAGGGGGGATAGGGGGGCCGGTGGCAGATGTTGCAGGTGTAGGTGTAGGAGGTAGGTTATGAAAACAGTGAAGGTTTTTATGAGGATAGTGGGCTCAAGTTTGAGATGTAGGAAAAAGGGAGATTTTTTTTCCCCTAAAAGTAGGCCCTTTGCAAGGATGTGGAGTTTTCCGTGGTTGTTTAAAAAATTTATGATGGGTTGTAAAGAAGTAAATGCGGGGCTTGGCAAGGGGTGGTATAAAAAAAAAAGAATCACACATAAGGGGAGTTTTCACAGTTGCTTTTTCCCCGATGCACTGTGCTTTGGGAGTTTTGAAAGAAGTTTAAGAGATTTGGGGATGAATTTGGAGGGGGTTAAAAAAAGAAAATTAAATGTATACAGGAAAAAGGGAAGGTTATGAGGATAGCAAAAAAAATTAGTGATGAAAAATTGGATATCAATTGGGGGGAGAGAGTATGGAGGAGGGGAATATATTCCGATATTTGGGAGTGGACGTGTCAGCGGAGGGTCATGAAAAAATGAGGTGAAACATGAATTGATGAGGGGGAAAAAGGGGGAGCGGTGCCTTAGGAGTCTGTGGAGACAAAGAAAATTTGTCCTTTGGGGCAAAAAAGGGGAAAGTATGAGGTATTTTTACCAACGCTTTTTATGGGTGTGAAGCATGGGGAGAAAGTTGCGCGAGGGGAAGGTGGAGGCAGTGGGATGTCATGTCTAAGGGCCCGTTGGTGTGAAAATAATGCAGAGAATTCGGGTTTTGTTTGGAAATTGGAGGGGGTGCGGGGGTTGCCAAAATGTTGTCCAGGGGCTGAGGAGGGGGGTTGAGGTGGTTCGGACATGAGACAGAAAGGAACGAAACAGATTTTCTTTAAGAGTGTACAATTGTAGTGGAAAGGAAGGCGGGGTAGGGGGTCGGCCCCAGGAAAGGTTGGGGGGAGGGGGTAAAGGAGGTTTTGTGTGCGAGGGGGTTGGATTTCCAGCAGCATGCGTGAGCGTGTTTGATAGGACGTGATTGGAGGACATAATGGTTTTTAATACTTGACATGCTGTTGGAGTAGTGAGCAAAGTAACATTATGAAAGGGGTTCAGGGAAAACCGGCACAAGCTCGGACTGAGGCCTGGAGATGGGAAGTACAGTGACTGCACTCTGAAGGAGGGTGTGTTAATGGTGCAGTTTAAAAAAACTGTGTAGTGTAAAGACCCTTCTGGGCAACAAGACATGTGTGATATGGATGTGAATGATGGTGAAAGTTTTTCTTTTTCGGGCCACCCTGCCTTGGTGGGAATCGGCCAGTGTGTTAATAAAAAAATAAGTCGAGTTGATGGTTCTCGTTCTTAAATCATTTATAAAGGCACCTGTTCAACTTTTTTTTTCTGCTGTTGTTTTTGTTGTTGCTAAAGTTGTGGATGATGATGGTGCTGCTAAAGAACAAGATGATGATGGAGGTGCTGAAGAACAAGATGATGGAGGTACTGAAGAACAAGATGATGGAGGTGCTGAAGAACAAGATGATGATGGAGGTGCTGAAGAACAAGATGATGGAGGTACTGAAGAACAAGATGATGGAGGTGCTGAAGAACAAGATGATGGAGGTACTGAAGAACAAGATGATGGACGGAGATACTGAAAGACAAGATGATGGATCAAGGTGCTGAAGACAACAGATGATGATGGAGGTGCTGAAGACTCAAGATGATGGAGGTAAGGAAAAGAACAAGAAGATGGAGGTGCTGAAGAACAAGATGTGGACGGTACTGAAAGAACCAGTTGATGGAGGTGCTGAAGAACAGGATGATGATGGAGGTGCTGAAGAACAAGATGATGATGGAGGTGTGAAGAACAAGATGATGGAGGTGCTGAAGAACAAGATGATGGAGGTGCTGAAGAACAAGTTGATGGAGGTGCTGAAGAATCAAGATGATGGAGGTGATGAAGAACAACGATGATGATGGCATGTGCTGAAGAAACAAGATGAATGATGGAGGTTGCTGAAGAACAGTGATGATGGAGGTACTGAAGAACAGATGATGGTGGTGCTGAAAGAACAGATGATGGAGGTGCCTGAAAGAACAAGATGATGGAGGTGCTGAAGAAATGTGATGGAGGTATGAAAGAACAAGATGATGGAGGTGTGAAGAACAAGATGTATGATGGAGAGCTGAAGAACAGTGATGGAGGTGGCTGAAGAACATGATGATGCTGGAGGTGCTGCAAGCCTCCCCACCCCCCCCCCCCCCCCCCCCCCAGATGAAGCTGTACGTGCCCCCCAAGAAGACTCAAGATGCATGGTGGAGGTGCATGAAGAACAAGATGATGGGAGGTGCTGAAGACAAGATGATGATGGAGGTGCTGAAGAACAGATGGATGGAGGTTGCTGAAGAAAAAGATGATGGAGGTGCTGATGACAAGATGAGGAGGTACTGAAGAACAAGATGATGGATGGTGCTCTGAAGAAACAAGATGCTGGAAGGAGGTGCTGAAGAAAGCCCCATCATGCCATGGAGGTGCCTGAAGAACAAGATGATGGACGGTGCTGCCCCCCAAGCAACAAGATGATGGAGGTGCTGAAGAACAAGATGATGGGAGGGTGCTGAAGAACAAGATGATGATGGACGGTGCTGAAGACAAGTGATGGGATGGTGTGAAGAACAAGATGATGGAGGTGCCGAAGAAACAAGATGATGATGGAGGTGCTGAAGAACAAGGTGATGGAGGTGGGATGAAGAACAAGATGGAGGTGCTGAGAACAAGATGATGGTGGTGCTGAAGAACAAGATGATGATGGAGGTATGAAGAACAAGATGATGGAGGTGCTGAAAAGAACAAGTTTGATGGAGGGTGCTGAGGAACAAGATTGATGGAAGGTGTGAAGAACAAGATGATGGAGGTGCTGAAGAC
This sequence comes from Cherax quadricarinatus, assembly GCF_026875155.1. Classification (NCBI taxonomy): domain Eukaryota; kingdom Metazoa; phylum Arthropoda; class Malacostraca; order Decapoda; family Parastacidae; genus Cherax; species Cherax quadricarinatus. The sequence goes on along the minus strand of NC_069429.1, from coordinate 2,100,320 downwards.
AAGTTGATGGAGGTGCTGAAGGAACAAGATGATGCAAGGTGCTGAGAACCACGATGGTGGTGTGAAGAACAAGATATGGAGGTGCTGAAGAACAAGATGGAGGTGCTGAAGAACATGGATGATGCGAGGTGCTGTTAGAACAAGATGATGATGAGGTGCTGAAGAACAAGTTGATGGAGGAGGTTTACTGAAGAACAGATGATGATGGGAGGTAATGAAGAACATGATGGATGATGGAGGTGCTGAAGAACAAGATGATGGAGGTGCTGAAGAACAAGATGATGATGGGAGGTGCTGAAGAACAAGTTGATGGAGGTGCTGAAGAACAAGATGATGATGGTGCTGAAAAGAACAAGATGATGAAGGTGCTGAAGAACAGATGATGGAGGTGCTCAAGTACAAGATGATGGGGTGCTGAAGAAACAAGATGATGATGGAGGTGCTGAAGAACAAGATGATGGAGTGCTGAAGAAACAAGATGATGGAGGTGCTGAAGAACAAGATGATGATGGAGGTGAGCTTGAAGAACAAGATGATGGATGGTATGAAAGAGAACAAGATGTGGACGGTGCTGAAGAACAAGATTGATGGAGGATTGCTGAAGAACAAGATGATGGAGGTGCTGAAGAAACAAGATGATGATGGACGGTTGCTTGAAGAACAAGATGATGAAGGTGCTGAAGAACAAGTGATGGAGGTGCTGAAGAACAAGATGATGGGTTACTGAAAAAGATGAACAAGATTATGAAGGTGCTGAAGAACAAGATGTGGAGGTGCTGAAGAACAGATGCTGGAGTGTGCTGAAGAAACAAGATGATGGAGGTACTGATGAACAAGATGATGATGGAGGTGCTGAAGAACAAGATGATGGAGGTGCTGAAGAACAAGATGATGGAGGTGCTGAAGAACAAGATGATGGACGCGCGGCTGAAGAACAAGATGTGGAGGTGCTGAAGAACAAGATGATGGAGGTTCTGAGAAACAAGATGAATTGATGGAGGGGTGCTGAAGAACATGGATGATGGAGGTACTGACGAACAAGATGATGGAGGTGTGAAAGAACAAGATGATGGAGGTGTGAAGAAACAAGTTGATGATGGAGGTGCTGAAGAACCAAGATGATGATGGAGGTGCTGAAGAACAAGATGATGACGGGAGGTACTGAAGAACAAGTTGCTGGAGGTGTGTAGAACAAGGTGATGGAGGTGCTGAAGACAAGATGATGATGGAGGTTGCTGAAGAACAAGATGATGAGAGGTGATGAAGAACAAGATGATGGAGGTGCTGAAGAACAAGAAGAATGGAGGTGCTGAAGAACAAGATGATGGAGGTGTGTAGAACAAGATGGATGGAGGTGTGGAAGACAAGATGATGGAGGGGCTGGAAAAAGAACAGATGATGGAGGTGCTGAAGAACAAGATGATGGAGGGCTGAAGAACCAGATGATATGTGCTGAAGAACAGATGAGGGGATCGGTTACTGAGAACAAGATGGAGGTGCTGAAAGAAAAGAATGATGATGGAGGTGCATGAAAAGAACAAGATGATGATGGAGGGAGGTGCTGAAGAAAAACAGATGATGAGGGAGGTGCTGAAAAACAAGATGTTGAATGAGGGCTGATGAACAAGATGATGGAGGTGCTGTAAAGAACAGATGATGGAGGTACTGAAACAACATGGATGGATGGAGGTGACTGAAGAACAAGTGATGGAGGTGCTGAAGAACAGGATGATAATGGAGGTGCTGAGTCAAGCATGATGGAGGTTGCTGAAAGAACAAGGAGGATGTAGGTACTGAAGAACAGATGTGGAGGTGTGATGAACAAGATGATGGAGGTGCTGAAAGAAATGATGATGATGAGGTGCTGAAGAACAGATGATGGTGGTTACTGAAGAACAAGATGATGGAGGTGCTTGAAGAACAAGATGTGGAGGTGCTGAAGAACAAGATGAGATGGAGGTTTGCTGAAGAACAAGTGATGATGGAGGATGCTGAAGAACAAGATGATGGAGGTGCTGAAGAACAAGATGATGGAGGTACTGAAGAACAAGGATGATGATGGAGGTGCTGAAGACAAGATGATGGAGGTGCTGAAGAACAAGATGAGGAGGTACTGAAGAACACTCTCTGCTCGCGATGATGGAGGTGCTGAGAACAAGATGATGGAGGTGCTGAAGAACAAGATGATGGAGGGTGCTGACGAACAAGATGATGGGGTAATGAAGAACAAGAGATGATGGAGGTGTAAGAACAAGATGATGATGGGAGGTTTGCTGATGAACAAGATGATGATGGAGGTACTGAAGAACAAAGATGATGGAGGTACGAAGAACAAGATGATGGAGGTGCTGAAAAGAACAAGATGATGGAGGTACGAAGAACAAGATGATGATGGAGGTACTGAAGAACAGATGGAGGTACTGAAGAACAAGATGATGGAGTGTGTGTAGACAAGATGATGGAGGTGCTGAAGAACAAGATGATGAGGAGGTGCTGAAGAGCAAGATGATGGGGTGTGCTGAAGAACAGATGATGGAAGGATGCTGAAGAAAAAAGATGATGATGGAGGTGCTGAAGGAACAAGATGGCAGGTGTGAAGAACAAGATGATGAAGGTTACTGAAGAACAAGATGATGGAGTGCCTGAAGAACAAGATGATGGAGGTGCTGAAGAAAACAAGATGATGAAGGTACTGAAGAAACAAGATGATGGAGGTGCTGATGAGCAAGATGATGGAGGTGCTGGGAGAACAGTGATGGAGAGGGTGCTGAAGAACAATGATGGAGGTGCTTGAAGAAACAAGATGATGATGGAGGTGTGTGAAAAGAACAAGATGTGATGGAGGTGCTGAAGAACAAAGATGATGGACGGTGCTGAAGAACATGATGATGGAGGGCTGAAATGAACAAGATGTGGAGAGGTGCTGAAGAACAAGATGAGGGAGGTGCTGAAGAACAAGATGATGGAGGTGTGAAGAAAACAAGTTATGGCTTCCCCACCACACCATGTATCGCCAATCTGTTATATGGCACATCAGCAAACAATAGAAACAAACAGGAAAAAAACTCCACACGTAGAATTAATAATAATAATAATAATAATAATAATAATAATAATAATAATGTTGCATATTAAATTTGACTGTATTCGTTAATCTTTTGCTGGTTTTTTCTTTGTATTGGTGTCATCACACTAGTTTTCTTCCCTTTTTATTTTCCTGTGTTTCCTTTAGTGATCCTCACTACTCTTTTCGACTTTCAGATTTTCGATGCTTTGACTTGTTGAGTCAGGTTCATCCATCTTTTCTTCAATCTCCTTCACTGTTATCTTCTTTTTCTTAACCTTTTTCTATTTTCGTCCCACTATCCTCACGCTCCTCCTTTCTCTTTCTTTTTCCGTCTTTCTTCGAAAGTCAGTTATAGTATCACTTTGGCTTGTTGAGGATTCTTGATGGTGGGCGGTGAGGCAGCTCCATCCACCTTCAAGGACTGGTGGTGATTGAGGAGTGTTTCGTCGTCTTGTAAAACTTTGCCAAAATCTTTATAAGTCACCATCCCCATTCTTTGCCTGAGAGGGTCGTTGTTCCACACATTTATATCATTACCGTATTTCGGACTGGGAGCTTGCAGCCTTATAATTTGTCACCAGAGTTTTAAACTCATAGGCCATACTGCAAGCATCGGACGAATCTTTGAGTTCCTTATATATTCTTTACTTTAGGGAGAATTTCAAAGTTGTAGAGATTTTACGGTGTTCGGGCACAACTTAATCGACAAATTAGTTCGCCGACTTTGGTGGAGTATCCGGAAAGTCTATAAGAGGTGGTCTATAGACCTTCAGGCGTTATCCAGGATGCATACATTACCGTGATGTATATCCATCGTGCATACAATGTTTTTAGAGTGTATACTTGAACAGATGTAGTACGCTGATTCATGATTGTTATCAGTGTTTAAATACTGAATAATTATTTACTTTCCGCGTTTTTTCAAGGGTGAGACCTGCATATCGGTAATTAAGTAGCCGCCTCTCCACACTAATCCCAACTAACTACGGAATCCGGCAATATCCGTACATTATGTAGTAACTTAACTGCATTAACAAAATCTTCATACATTGCTGCATGTTTTAGCCCTTAACTACTAATTATTGACTCGTGGACCACTAACCAGCATGTTCTTGAACCCCCCTTCCTATCCATTACGTCAAGTATTCTCCATCCATTCGTCAATTTCTTCGCGAGGAAAAAACGTTTTTTTTACACTTGACAACTAGCAGACTCTTCCAATTATTTCATCAGTATTTGGGAATAATCCTTGACGCATCGTAATATTTTTGATATTTCCTTTCTTGACATAGCTCTCATTACTTTTCTCAAATTAGGACCATTACAAAAATTACCAATTCTGCCACAATCACTTTCATACAATTCCGTTACTGCTGCAGGTCTAGCTCACATCTTCTTCTAGCATTCTTTTACGTTTCGGGGGGAGATCCTCCCATATAAATTCAACCTAGGCTTTGAGGGCTCTAGGATGATGGGATGGGAGTCAGATCAGTCTCACTATCAAGGACTGGGTGATGGGGAACGCCTATTTCTCTTGGCAAGCTTTTCAAACATATTCCTAAGTTCAACGAGCTCTAGCCGTTTAGCTTGGGGGTTTATAGGGACTATGACTCTGCACTCTGAAGCCATTGTATGCCGTTCCCCTGGCAGCTGCGAAGTGCAGCATTTCCACCAGAGTTTTGCATGTCCTAGCTAAGCCTTAGGCATCAATAATTGCACTAGTTGCATCAGCATAGACTAATTTCGGTGATATTTCTGGATGGGAAGATTTCAGAGTGTTCGGCACTTTGGCAACAAACTTGATTTTCTTTATTTGTTTTGCACAGCCAAAGTCTATTAGTGTGGTCTATAAACCTTTAAGGGTCTCCAGGATACACACGTTAAGACTGTGAATGTCCAGGTGAACGATGTTCATAGAGTGGACACAATGAAGAGTTGTGGCCAGGCTGGCCATAATTTTGAGTAGTGATGACATATTAAATAACTATCTTTACCAGTATTTCTTTAATGTCATACCGGCATAAGCAGTAACTAAGTACCCACACTCCACATTAACTCCCACTAACTACTGAACGCCAGCAATTCCTTGTACTCTTTGCAGTAGCAACACTTCGTTGTAAAAGTCTTCATAAACGAAGACGTATTTTAATCCTTTCACTACTAATTATTACTCGCCGTCAACCACTAGCCAACATTTTCCAAACATGCCTTCTCCTATCACGTATGTCGACTCACTTCTCAACCATTCATGAATTTTTTCGAGAGGAAATGTTGTTATATTATATAATTAACAAAATTCCTCTAGTTATTTGATCAGTATATGGGGAATCTGACTAGCATTGTCCTCGTATTTTATTTTATTTTCTTCTTACGTCTTCTCCTTTATCTCAGCTATTTTTAACCTTTTGTTCCTATCTTACTCATCGTTATCACCTTCATAATTATTCTCTTCATCACCTTCTCTTCGTCTTTTACTCACTTTTGTACTAGTGCTGGCCTACGTCTCCTCTTCATCACCTTCTCTTCGTCTTTTACTCACTTTTGTACTAGTGCTGGCCTACTTCTCCTCTTCATCATCTTCTCTTCGCCTTTTACTCACTTTTGTACTAGTGCTGGCCTACGTCTCCTCTTCTTCTTCCTCTCTCTTTCTTTTATTCATTGTTTTCAGGTGATAATTATTCTCTTCATCACCTTCTCTTCGCCTTTTACTCACTTTTGTACTAGTGCTGGCCTCAGTCTCCTCCTCTTCTTCTTCTCTCTTTCTTTTATTCATTGTTTTCAGGTGACAATTATTCTCTTCATCTTCTCTTCGCCTTTTACTCACTTTTGTACTAGTGCTGGCCTCAGTCTCCTTCTCTTCTTCTTCTCTCTGTCTTTTAGTGATTTTCGTGGGAGGATCCTCACATTTCTGGCTTAATGATGTTTTATTTTCTACTTTATCTTCTATTATTTCTGATTGTTAGGAATCATCACTAAAGTTAATTTTCTCCATTATATTTATTTTGTTATCTTTCACAGTTTACAATGATAACATTGGTGCTCATCTGTGACATTAACTTCTATATAACATTGCTTATATATAGTGAACTAAGAGGTCAGAATTTATGTGATACCATCAACACCATAGTGTTAGTGGAAGTGTACTAATGGTGTTAGTAGCAGTAATGGTGTTAGTAGTAGTAATGGTGTTAGGAGTAGTAATGGTGTTAGTAGTAGTAATGGTGTTAGTAGTAGTAATGGTGTTAGTAGTAGTAATGGTGTTAGGAGTAGTAATGGTGTTAGTAGTAGTAATGATGTTAGTAGTAGTAATGTTAGTAGTAGTAATGGTGTTAGTAGTAGTAATGGTGTTAGTAGCAGTAATGATGTTAGTAGTAGTAATGGTGTTAGTAGTAGTAATGGTGTTAGTAGCAGTAATGATGTTAGTAGTAGTAATGGTGTTAGTAGTAGTAATGGTGTTAGTAGTAGTAATGGTGTTAGTAGTAGTAATGGTGTTAGTAGTAGTAATGGTGTTAGGAGTAGTAATGGTGTTAGTAGTAGTAATGGTGTTAGTAGAAGTAATGGTGTTAGTAGTAATGATGTTAGTAGTAGTAATGATGTTAGTAGTAATTGTGCTGAAGAACAAGATGATGGAGGTGCTGAAGAACAAGATGATGGAGGTGCTGAAGAACAAGATGATGGAGGTGCTGAAGAACAAGATGATGGAGGTACTGAAGAACAAGATGATGGAGGTGCTGAAGAACAAGATGATGATGGAGGTGCTGAAGAACAAGATGATGGAGGTACTGAAGAACAAGATGATGGAGGTGCTGAAGAACAAGATGATGATGGAGGTGCTGAAGAACAAGATGATGGAGGTGCTGAAGAACAAGATGATGGAGGTGCTGAAGAACAAGATGATGGAGGTGCTGAAGAACAAGATGATGATGGAGGTGCTGAAGAACAAGATGTTGATGGAGGTGCTGAAGAACAAGATGATGGAGGTGCTGAAGAACAAGATGATGGAGGTGCTGAAGAACAAGATGATGGAGGTGCTGAAGAATAAGATGATGATGGAGGTGCTGAAGAACAAGATGATGGAGGTGCTGAAGAACAAGATGATGGAGGTGCTGAAGAACAAGATAATGATGGAGGTACTGAAGAACAAGATGATGGAGGTGCTGAAGAACAAGATGATGGAGGTGCTGAAGAACAAGATGATGGAGGTGCTGAAGAACAAGATGATGGAGGTGCTGAAGAACAAGATGATGGAGGTGCTGAAGAACAAGATGATGATGGAGGTGCTGAAGAACAAGATGATGGAGGTGCTGAAAACAAGATGATGATGGAGGTGCTGAAGAACAAGATGATGATGGAGGTGCTGAAGATAAGATGATGGAGGTACTGAAGAACAAGATGATGATGGAGGTGCTGAAGAACAAGATGATGATGGAGGTGCTGAAGAACAAGATGATGATGGAGGTGCTGAAGAACAAGATGATGGAGGTGCTGAAGAACAAGATGATGGAGGTGCTGAAGAACAAGATGATGATGGAGGTGCTGAAGAACAAGATGATGGAGGTACTGAAGAACAAGATGATGGAGGTGCTGAAGAACAAGATGATAATGGAGGTGCTGAAGAACAAGATGCTTCCCCACACACCATGTATCGCAAATCTGTTATATGCACATCAGCAAACAATAGAAACAACAGGAAAAGAACTCCCACACGTAGAATAAATAATAATAATAATAATAATAATAATAATATAATAATAATAATAATGATGATGCATATTAGATCTAGACTGTATTCGTTAATCTTTTGCTGGTTTTTTCTTTGTATTGGTGTCATCACACTAGTTTTTCTTCCCTTTTTATTTTCCTGTTTTTCTTTAGTGATCCTCACATACATCTTTTCGACTTTCAGGATTTTCGATGCTTGACTTGTAAGTCAGGTTCATCTTATCTTTTTCCAAGTCTCCTTCACTGTTATCTTCTTTTTCTTAACCTTTTTCTATTTTTCGTCCCACTATCCTCACGCTCCTCCTTTCTCTTTCTTTTACCGTCTTTCTTCGAAAAGTCCAGTTATACGTTTTCACTTTGGTGTTGAGGACTCTTGATGGTGGGCTGGTGAGTCAGCTCCATCTCACCTTCAAGGACTGGTGGTGATGAGGAGTGTTCGTCGTCTTGTAACTTTGCCAAAATCTTTATAAGCTCACCAATCCCCATTCTTTGCTGAGAGGTCGTTGTCCACACATTTCTAATCCATACCTTTATTTCGGCTGGGAGCTGCAGCCTATAATTTGTCACCAGAGTTTTAAACATCATAGCCATACTGCAAGCATCGACGAAATCTTTGGTTCCTTATTTATTCTTTACTTAGGGAGACATTTCAAAGTTGAGAGATTTTACGGTGTTCGGCACAACTTAATCGACAAATAGTTCGCAGACTTTGGTGGCGTAACCGAAGTCTATAAGAGTGGTCTATAGACCTTCAGGCGTTTCCAGGATGCATACATTACCGTGATGTATATCCATGTGTACAATGTTTTTAGAGTGAATACCATGAACAGATGTAGCTACGCTGATCATGATTTTAATCAGTGTTTAAATACTGAATTATTACTTTTCCGCGTATTTCTCAAGGGTGATACCTGCATATTCGGTAATTAAGTAGCCGCCTTCCACACTAACTCCCACTAACTACTGAATACCGGCAATATCCTGTACATTTTGTAGTAACTTAACTTCATTAACAAAATCTTCATACATTGCTGCATGTTTTAAGCCCTTAACTACTAATTATGACTCGTGGACCACTAACCAGCATGTTCCTTGAACCCCCCCTCCTATCACTTACGTCAAGTCATTCTCCAACCATTCGTCAATTTCTTCGCGAGAAAACGTTTTTACACTTGACAACTAGCAGAACTCTTCCAATTATTTCATCAGTATTTGGGAATAATCCTTGACGCTATCGTAATATTTTGTGATATTCCTTTCTGACATGCTCTCATTACTTTTCTCAATTAGTGACCATTACAAAATTACCAATTCGCCACAATCACTTTCATACAATTCCGTACTGCAGTTCTAGCTCACATCTTCTTCTATCATTCTTTTACTGTTTCTGGGGGAAGAATCCTCCCATATAAATTCACCTAGGCTTTGAGGGCTCTTGATGCTGGGTTGGAGAGTCATATCAGTCTCACTATCAAGGACTGGTGATGGGGAACGCCTTTTCTCTTGCAGCTTTTCAAACATATTCCTAAGTTCAACGAAGCCTAGCGTTTGCTTGGGGTTTATAGACCATGCACTCTGAAGCCATGTATGCAGTTCCCCTGGCAGCTGCGAAGTGCATTTTCCCACCAGAGTTTTGCATGTCCTAGCTAAGCCTTAGGCATCAATAATTGCACTAGTTGCATCAGCATAGACTAATTTCGGTGATATTTCTGGATGGGAAGATTTCAGAGTGTTCGGCACTTTGGCAACAAACTTGATTTTCTTTATTTGTTTTGCACAGCCAAAGTCTATTAGTGTGGTCTATAAACCTTTAAGGGTCTCCAGGATACACACGTTAAGACTGTGAATATCCAGGTGAACGATGTTCATAGAGTGGACACAATGAAGAGTTGTGGCCAGGCTGGCCATAATTTTGAGTAGTGATGACATATTAAATAACTATCTTTACCAGTATTTCTTTAATGTCATACCGGCATAAGCAGTAACTAAGTACCCACACTCCACATTAACTCCCACTAACTACTGAACGCCAGCAATTCCTTGTACTCTTTGCAGTAGCAACACTTCGTTGTAAAAGTCTTCATAAACGAAGACGTATTTTAATCCTTTCACTACTAATTATTACTCCCCGTCAACCACTAGCCAACTTTTTCCAAACATCCCCTTCCTCACGTTTTTCGACTCACTTCTCAACCAATTTAAATTTTTTCGAGGGGAAAAGTTTGTTATATTAATAATTAAAAAAATTCCTCTAGTTATTTGTCGTATAGGGGGAATCTGACAGCATTGCCTCGTATTTTATTTTATTTTCTTTTACGTTTCCCCTTTTTCACTTTTTTTTTAACCCTTTTTTTTCCTTCTTACTCATCGTTATCACCTTCTAATTATTCTCTTCATCACCTTCTCTTCGTTTTCTTATTTGTACTAGTGCGGGCCCCTACGTCTTCGTCCTCACCTTCTCTTCGTCTTTACTCACTTTTGTACTAGTGTGGCCTACGTCTCTCCTCATCATCTTCTCTTGCCTTTACTCACTTTTGTACTAGTGCGGGCCCTAGTCCCTCCTCATCATCTTCTCTTCGCTTTTACTCATTTTGTACTAGTGCTGGCCAAAGTCTCCTCTTCTTCTTCCTCTCTTTTCTTTTATTCATTTTTCAGGTGACAATATTCTCTTCATTTCTCTTCGCCTTTTATCACTTTTGTACAAAGTGCTGGCCTCAGTCCCTTCTCTCTTCTTCTCTCTGTCTTTATGATTTTCGTGGAGATCCTCACATTTCTGGCTTATTGATGTTTTATTTTCTACTTCCCCATTCTATTATTTTGATTGTTAGGAATCTCACTAAAGTTTTTTTTCTCCTTATATTATTTTGTTATCTTTCACAGTTTACAATGATAACTTGGTGCTCATCTGTACTTAAACTTCTATATAACATTGCTTATATTAGTGAACTAGGGTCAGAATTTATGTGTACATCAACATCATGTGTTAGTGGAATTTGTATTTTATGGTGTTAGTAGTGTATGGTTTAGTAGTAGAAATGGTGTTAGGAGTAGTAATGATGTTAGTAGTAGTATTGGTGTTAGTAGTAGTAATGTTTAGTAGCAGTAATGATGTTAGTAGTAGTAATGTGTTTTTAGTAAATTTTGTTAGTAGCGTAATTGATTTGTAATCCCTATGGTGTTATAGTAGTAAGGGGTTTTAGTAGCATTTATGTTGTTAGTATTTAGTAATGGTGTTAGTAGTATAAGGGTGTTGTAGTATAATGTGTTTTTAGTAATGTTTTAGTTTTAGTAATGTTGTTAGTAGGTAGTAATGGTTTGGAGTAGTTAATGGTTTAGGAGTGTATGGTGTTAGTATAGTAATGGTGTTAGTAGTAGTAATGGTTTAGGATATTTAATGTGTTAGTTTTAGTAATGATTGTTAGTAGTAGTAATGTTAGTATTTTATTGGTGTTAGTAGTAGTAATGGTGTTTAGTGCATTTAATGATGTTAGTAGTAGTAATGGTGTTAGTAGTAGTAATGGTGTTAGTAGTAGTAATGATGTTAGTAGTAGTAATGGTGTTAGTAGTAGTAATGGTGTTAGTAGTAGTAATGGTGTTAGTAGTAGTAATGGTGTTAGTAGTAGTAATGGTGTTAGTAGTAGTAATGGTGTTAGTAGTAGTAGTAATGGTTTAGTAGAAGTAATGGTGTTAGTAGTAATGATGTTAAGTAGTAGTAATGTGTTAGTAGTAATGGGCTTAAAGAACAAGATGATGAGGTGTGAAGAACAAGATGATGATGGAGGTGCTGAAAGAACAAGATGATGGAGGTGTGAGAAAAGATGTTGGAGGTGCTAAAGGGGCAAGATATGAGTGCTGAGAAAAAGATGAGGGAAGGTGTTTGAAGAACAAGTGATGATGGAGGTGCTGAAGAACAAGTGAATGATGGGGGTGCTGAAAACAAGATGATGATGGAGGTGCTGAAGAACAAGATGATGGAGGTGCTGAAGAATAAGATGTGGAGGTGCTGAAGAACAAGTTTGATGGAGGTGCTGAAAACAAGATGATGGGGGTGCTGAAGAACAAGATGATGGAGGTACTGAAGAACAGATGATGGAGGGCTGAAGAAAAAGGGATGATGGAGGTCTGAAGAAAAAGATGATGGAGGTGCTGAAGAACAAGTTTGATGGAGGTGCTGAAGAACAAGATGATAAGGAGGTGCTGAAGAACAAGATGTTTGGAGGTGCTGAAGAACAAGTTTGATGGAGGGCTGAAGAAAAAGATGATGGGGTACTGAAGACAAGATGATGGAGGTGCTGAAGAACAAGATGTTGGAGGTGCTGAAGAACAAGATGATGGAGGTGTGAAGAAAAAGATGATGGAGGTGCTGAAGAACAAGATGATGGAGGTGCTGAAGAAACAGATGATGGGAGTACTGAAGAAAAAGATGATGATGGAGTCTGAAGAACAAGATGATGGAGGTACTGAAGAACAAGATGATGGAGGTGCTGAAGAAAAAGATGATGGGGGTTTGCTGAAGAAAAAGATGATGATGGAGGTGCTGAAGAACAAGATGATGGATGTGCTGAAGAACAAGATGAGGGAAGGTGTGAAGAACAAGATGATGATGGAGGTACTGAAGAACAAGATGGATGGAGGTGCTGAAGAACAAGATGATGAAGGTACTGAAAAACAAGATGATGGAGGTGCTGAAGAACAAGATGATGGAGGTGCTGAAGAACAAGATGTGGAGGTGCTGAAGAACAGTTTGATGGAGGTGCTGAAGAACAAGATGATGATGGAGTGCTGAAAAAACAAGATGATGATGGAGGTGCTGAAGAACAAGATGATGGGGGTGCTGAAGAACAAGATGAGGGAGGTGCTGAAGAACAAGATGATGGAGGTGCTGAAGAACAAGATGATGATGGAGGTGCTGAAGAACAAGATGATGAAGGTGCTGAAGAACAAGATGATGGAGGTGCTAAAGGGAACAAGATGTTTCCCCCACACACCATGTATCGCAAATCTGTTATATGCACATCAGCAAACAATAGAAACAACAGAAAAGAACTCCCCACGTAGAATAATAATAATAAAAATTTAATAATATAATAATATAATAATAATAATAATGATGCATATTAGATATAGACTGTATTCGTTAATTTTTGCTGGTTTTTCTTTGTATTGGTGTCATCACACTAGTTTTTCTTCCCTTTTTATTTTCCTGTTTTTCTTTAGTGATCCTCACATAATCTTTTCGACTTTCAGGATTTTCGATGCTTGACTTGTGAGTCAGGTTCATCCCTCTTTTCCAAGCCCTCCTTCCACTGTTATCTTCTTTTTTTAACCTTTTTTATTTTCGTCCCCTATCCTCACGCTCCCTTTCTCTTTCTTTTACCGTCTTTCTTCGAAAAGTCCAGTTAACGTTTTCACTTTGGTGTTGAGGACTCTTGATGTGGGCTGGTGAGTCAGCTCCATCTCACCTTCAAGGACTGGTGGTGATGAGGAGTGTTCGTCGTCTTGTAACTTTGCCAAAATCTTTATAAGCTAAACCAAATTCCCCATTCTTTGTGAGAGGTCGTTGTCCACACATTTCTAATCCATACCTTTATTTCGGCTGGGAGCTGCAGCCTAAAATTTGTCACCAGAGTTTTAAACATCATAGCCATACTGCAAGCATCAAACGAATCTTTGGTTCCTTATTTATTCTTACTTAGGGGACATTTCAAAGTTGAGAGATTTTACGGTGTTCGGCACAACTTAATCGACAAATAGTTCGCAGACTTTGGGGGCGAAAACCGAAGTCTATAAGAGTGGTCTATAGACCTTCAGGCGTTTCCAGGATGCATACATTACCGTGATGTATATCCATGTGTACAATGTTTTTAGAGTGAATACCATGAACGATGTAGCTACGCTGATCATGATTTTAATCAGGTTTAAATACTGATTTTTACTTTTCCGGTATTTCTCAAGGGTGATACCTGCATATTCGGTAATTAAGTAGCCCCCTTCCACACAAAACTCCACTAACTACTGAATACCGGCAATATCCTGTACATTTTGTAGTAACTTAACTTCATTAACAAAATCTTCATACATTGCTGCATGTTTTAGCCCTTAACTACTAATTATGACTCGTGGACCACTAACCAGCATGTTCCTTGAACCCCCCCTCTATCACTTACGTCAAGTCATTCTCCAACCATTCGTCAATTTCTTCGCAGAGAAAACGTTTTTACACTTGAAAAACTGCAGACTCTTCCAATTATTTCATCAGTTTTTGGGGAATAATCCTTGACGCTATCGAAATTTATTTGTGATATTCCTTTCTGACATGCTCTCATTACTTTTCTCAATTAGTGACCTTACAAAATTACCAATTCGCCACAATCACTTTCATACAATTCCGTACTGCAGTTCTAGCTACATCTTCTTCTATCATTCTTTTACTGTTTTTGGGGGAAGAATCCTCCCATATAAATTCACCTAGGGTTTGAGGGCTCTTGATGCTGGTTGGAGAGTCATACAGGGCTCACTATCAAGGACTGGTGATGGGGAACGCCTTTTCTCTTTCAGCTTTTCAAACATATTTCTAAGTTCAACGAAGCTAGCGTTGCTTGGGGTTTATAGACCTGCACTCTGAAGCCATTTTATGCAGTTCCCCTGGCAGCTGGCGAAGTGCATTTTCCCACGAGTTTTTTCATGTCCTAGCTAAGCCCCTTTGGCATCAATAATTGCACTAGGGTTTCATCAGCATAGACTATTTCGGTGGGTATTTCTGGATGGGAAGATTTCAGATGTGTTCGGCACTTTGGCAACAAACTTGATTTTCTTTATTTGTTTGCACAGCCAAGTCTATTAGTGTGGTCTGTAAACTTTAAGGGTCTCCAGGATACACACGTTTTAAAACTGTGAATATCCAGGGTGAACGATGTTCATAGAGTGGACACAATGAAGAGTTGCGGCCAGGCTGGCCATAATTTTGGTAGTGATGACATATAAATAACTATCTTTACCAGTATTTTTTTAATGTCATACCGGATAAGCAGTAACTAAGTACCACACTCACATTAATCCCACTAACTACTGAAACGCCAGCAATTCCTTGTACTCTTTGCAGTAGCAACACTTCGTTGTAAAAGTCTTCATAAACGAAGACGTATTTTAATCCTTTCACTACTAATTATTACTCGCCGTCAACCACTAGCCAACATTTTCCAAACATGCCTTCTCCTATCAGTATGTCGACTCACCTTCTCAACCATTCATGAATTTTTTCGAGAGGGAAATGTTGTTATATTATATAATTAACAAAATTCCTCTAGTTACTTGATCAGTATATGGGGATCTGACTAGGGATTGCCCTCGTATTTTATTTTATTTTCTTCTTACGTCTTCTCCTTTATCTCAACTATTTTTAAACTTTTGTTCCTCTCCTACTCATCGTTATCACCTTCATAATTATTCTCTTCATCACCTTCACTTCGTCTTTTACTCACTTTTGTCTAGTGCTGGCCTAGTCTCTCTTTCATCACCTTCTCTTTGTCTTTTACTCACTTTTGTACTAGTGCTGGCCTACGTCTCCTCTTCATCACCTTCTCTTCGTCTTTTACTCACTTTTGTACTAGTGCTGGCCTCAGTCTCCTCCTCCTCTTCTTCTCTCTTTCTTTTATTCATTGTTTTTAGGTGACAATTATTCTCTTCATCTTCTCTTCGCCTTTTACTCACTTTTGTACTAGTGCTGGCCTCAGTCTCCTCCTCTTCTTCTTCTCTCTTTCTTTTATTCATTGTTTTTAGGTGACAATTTTCTCTTATCTTCTCTTCGCCTTTTACTCACTTTTGTACTAGTCTGGCCTCAGTTCCTTCTTTCTTTTCTCTCGTCTTTTAGTGATTTTTTTGTGGGAGATCCTCACTTTTCTGCTTAATGATCTTTTATTTTCTACTTATCTTCTATTATTTTGATTTGTTAGGAATCACATAAAGTTAATTTTTATCCATTAATTATTTTGTTATCTTTCACAGTTTAAAAATGTAACATTGGTGTCATCTTGTGACATTAACTTCTTTTATAACATTGCTTTATATAGTGAATAGAGGTCAGCATTTATGTGATCATAACACTAGTGTTAGTGGAAGTAGTAGTAATGGTGTTAGTAGCAGTAATGGTGTTAGTAGTAGTAATGGTGTTAGTAGTAGTAATGGTGTTAGTAGTAGTAATGGTGTTAGTAGTAGTAATGGTGTTAGTAGTAGTAATGGTGTTAGTAGTAGTAATGGTGTTAGTAGTAGTAATGGTGTTAGTAGTAGTAATGGTGTTAGAAGTAGTAATGGTGTTAGTAGTAGTAATGGTGTTAGTAGTAGTAATGGTGTTAGTAGTAGTAATGGTGTTAGTAGTAGTAATGGTGTTAGTAGAAGTAATGGTGTTAGTAGTAATGATGTTAGTAGTAGTAATGATGTTAGTAGTAATGGTTTTAGTAATAGTAATGGTGTTAGTAGCAGTAATGGTGTTAGTAGTATTAATGATGTTAGTAGTAATGGTTTTTAGTAGTAGTAATGGTGTTAGTAGTAATTTATAAATAGTAGTAATGTTGTTATTAGTAAATGGTTTTAGTAAGTAATGGTGTTAGTAGAGTAATGGTGTTAGTAGTATTTAAAGATGTTAGTACCTTAATGATGGTAAATAGTAATGGTTTCTAGTAGTAGTAAATGATGTTAGTGCAGTAATGATGTTGTAGTAGTAAGGTGTTAAATAGTAGTATGGTGTTAGTAAGTAATGGGTGTTGTAGTAATGATGTTAGTATAGATGGTGTTGGTAATGGTGTTTGAAATAGTAATGATGTTAAATAGCAGTAATGGGTTTTTATTAGTAATGGTGTTATAGTAGTAATGATGTTAGTGTAGTAAATGGTGTTAGTAGTAAATAGTAATGATGTTAGGGGTAGAATGGTGGTAGTAGTAATGGTGTTAGTAGTAGTAATGATGGTAGTGTAATGGTTTTATTAGTAAATAATGATGTTACTAGTAAAGGTGTTAGTAGTAGGTAATGATGTTAGTAAATAGTAATGATGTTAGAGTATAATGATGTTGTAGCAGTAATGGTGTTAGTAGTAAATGATGTTAGTAGTAGTAATGATGGGGGTTAGAGTAGTAATGGTGTTAGTAGGGAATGGGTTAGTAGTAGTTAATGGGTAGTAGTAGTAATGGGTGTTAGCTAGTAAAGGTTTTATAGTAGTAATGATGGGGTTTTAGTAATGGTGTTAGGGAGTAGTAATGATGTTAGGGAGGGGAGAAAATTGAGGGTTTGTAGTAGTAAATGATGTTAGTAGTAGAAAGGTTTCTGTAATGGTGTTAGTGTTAGTAATGATGTTAGTAGGTAGTAAATGATGTTAGTGTTGTAATGGTTATAGTAATGGTTTTTAGTACAGTAATGGTGTTAGTAGTAGTAATGGGTTTCTAGCAGTATGGTGTTAGTAGTAAGGGAAGGTGTTAAATAAACAGTAATGGTGTTAGTAGTAGTAATGGTGTTAGTTAGCGAGTAAAGAGGTTAGTAAATAGTAATGGTGGTTAGTAGTAGTAATGGGTTAGTAGCAGTAATGGGTTAGTGTAGTAATGATGTTAGTAGTAGTAATTTGGGGGTTTGTAGTATAAGATGTTAGTAGAAATTGTTTTAGTAGTAGTAATGGTGTTTGTAGTAAATGATGTTATAGTAATGTGTTAGTAGTATTAATGAAGTTAGTAGTGTAATGGTGTTTGTAGTAGTAATGGTGTTAGTAGTAGTAATTGTTTTAGTAGTTTAAAGTGTTGTAGTAGTATGATGTTTAGTAGTTAATGGTTTTATAGTATTAATGGTGTTTTTAGTGTATAATGATGTTGTGTAGTAAAGGTTTTAGTAGTATATGGTGTTAAGTATTAGTATTGTGTTAGTAGTAATGTGTTAGTAGTAGTAATGGTGTTAGTTAGCAGTAATGGTGTTAGTGTAGTAATGTGTTAGTAGCAGAATGTGTTAGTAGTAGTAATGGTGTTAGTAGCAGTTAAAGGTGTTGTAGTAATGGTGTTAGTAGTAGTTAATGTGTTAGTAGTTAGTAATGGTGTTGTGTGTAAGGGTGTTAGTAGCAAAGGGGTTTATAGTAGTAATGGTGTTACTACAAAAAGGGGTAGATATAATGGGTTATGCAAAGGGTTTTTAGTATTGGGGTTTAGTTAGTAAGGTTTTGTATATAATGGTGTTAGTAGCAGTAATGGGCAGTATAGTAATGGGGTTATATTTAAAATGGGTTAGTATTAAAAAAGGTGTTAGTAAGGCCCCCACTTAGGATATAATGCACCCGGGGGAAATTTTCTCATAAATAAATTTGATCAGTGCATCTGCTAGAAAAAGACAGATGGATAATGAGAACCTTCAAAACTAGGGGGGCCAACCCCCTGATATTTTCAGGTCACTTGCTATCTGGGTTGGGAATATTGCTGCACCTAACAGCATTTTCAAGGCAGTAAAATGCCGCCCTAGAAAATGACAAGAACCTTCACGGCGCGCATAACGGATAAAACACCTCAATTACTGGGAGCGTAGGGTTTTCCTAACGTATTCCCGGGAAATGCAGGCGAGAGAAACATATTATATACCCTGGAAAACCCTAGGGGGGACTATCCGACTTGCATACAAAAATCATCACTACAAAGCAAAAACTTGGCAGACGATGCAACATCCCCCCAATAAACAGGGTGTCACACACTTTTAAAGACCATCAATAAGTGTCGGGGGCGCAACCACTGCCTCCCCCTACATAAGGGGATTACCAACAACCCCGGGCATCTTCAACTGGCCGGGGAAAACCCCTAAAGCCCGGTCCCTGACCAGCCGGGCTGGGGCTCGTACTTTTGGTTTGGGTGCCCGCGTAACACCTGGTTGATCAGGTCATCCGCATGGCCGGTCGACCGGGCCGGGAGCGTTACCCCCAGAACCCTTCCGGGAAAACTACAGTAAGTAACGTTCCTAAGTCATTTTTAATTAAAAAATATCAATTTAAAACTTTAAAAAATTAAAAAACCTTCAGATTTTTTTTGGGGGTAACTAATTTTACACTTTTCTTTAAACAGTCAAGACACAAGAAATAAACTGAATAAGTTTTTGTAATATATTTGACTTTGCAGGGGAAAGGATACCATTGTTTGTAGCATTATAGCCCCTGTATTGTTGTGGGGCATGATGGCCCCTGTATTGTTGTGCAGCATATGGCCCTGTATTGTTTTGCGCTATGGCCCCTGTATTGTTTGGCATAGGGGCCCCTTATTGTTGGGGGCATGAGGGCCCCTGATTGTTGTTGGCATGATGGCCCCGTATTGTTGTGGGGCATGATCCCCTGTATTGTTGTGTGGAAAGAGGGGCCCCTGTTTTGTTGTGTGGAAAATTGGGGCCCCTGTTTTTGTTTTTGGGGCCCTGATGCCCCGTATTTTTTGGGGCATGATGGCCCTGTTTTGTTGTGTGGCATATCCCCCTGTATTGTTGTGTGGCATGAGGGCCCCTGTATTTTTTGGGGTGGCATGAGGCCCCTGTATTGTTGTGCAGCATGAGGGCCCCCTGTTTTGTTTGCGTATGCCCCTGTAGGTTTGTGGATGATGGCCCCTGTATTGTGTTGCATATGGCCCCTGTATTGTTGTTGGCATAAAGGCCCCTGTATTGTTTGTGGCTAGGGCCCCTGAAATTTTGGTGGCATGATGCCCCCTGTATGTTGTGTGGCATGACCCCCTTATTTTGTGTGGCATGAGGGCCCCTGTATTTTTGTGGGGCAATGGCCCCTGTTTTGTTTTGTGGCAGAGGGGCCCGTATTTTTGTGTGGCGATGGCCCCTGTATTGTTGCGGGGGCTGATGGCCCGTATTGTTTTGGGGCATGATCCCCCTGTATTGTTTGGTGGCATGAGGGCCCCTGATTGTTGTGCCATGATGGCCCCTTTTTGTTGTGTACAGATGGCCCCCCGGTTTGGTCAGCAGAGGGCCCCTTATTTTGGCACATGATGGCCCCTGTATTGTTTGTGGCATGATGGCCCCTGTATTGTTGTGGGCATGATGCCCGTATTGTTTGCGGATGATGGCCCCTGTTTGTTGTGTAGCATGATGGCCCCTGTATTTTTGTGCAGCATAGGGCCCCCCTGTATTGTTGTGCAGCAGAGGCCCCTTAGTTGGGGGCATAATGGCCCCTGATTTTTTGTGTGGCTGATGGCCCCCTGTATTGTTGTGTGGCATGAGGGCCCCCTGTATTGTTGTGTAGCATGAGGGCCCCCTTTTTTGTTGTGGCTGAGGCCCCTGTATGTTGTGGGGCATGATGCCCCTTATTGTTGGTGGCATGAGGGGCCCCTGTATTTTTTTTGCGGCATGAGGCCCCCTGTATGTTGTGCGGCATGATGGCCCCTGTAGGGTTGTGGGGCATGAGGCCCCCTGTATTGTTTGGGGCATGAGGGCCCCCCTGTTTTGTTGTGCAGCATGATGCCCCTGTTTGTTGTGCACATGAGGCCCCCTTATTGTTGGCAGCATGAGGGCCCCTGTATTGTTGTGCACATGAGGCCCCCGTATTGTTTGTAGCATAGGGTCCCTGTATTTTTCAGCATGATTCCCCCCGATTGTTGGCCCATGAGCCCCTGATTGTTGTGCGCATGAGGCCCCTTATTGTTGTGCACATGAGGGCCCCTGTTTTGTGCACATGAGGGCCCCGTTGTTGTCAGCATGAGGCCCCCGTATTGTGTGGCATAGGGCCCCCTTTTGTTGTGTGGTGAGGCCCCTGTTTTGTTGTTGGCATGAGGGCCCCCTGTATTGTTTGTGGATAGGGCCCCGTATTTTGTGTGGCATGAGGGGCCCCTGTATTTTGTGGCAGATGGCCCCTTATTGTTGTGTGGCATGTGGCCCCTGTATTGTTGTACAGCAGAGGGCCCCTGATTTTTGTGCAGCATGATGGCCCTTGTATTTTGTGCACATGAGGCCCCTGTATTGTTGTGCAGCATGGGCCCCCTTATTTTTGGGGCGCTGATGGCCCCTGTATTGTTGGCCAAAAAAGATGGCCCCTGTATTTTTGAGCACATGTGCCCCTGTATTGTTGTGCAGCATGAGGCCCTGTATTGCTGTCACATGAGGGCCCCCTGTATTGTTGTGCGCATAGGGCCCCGTATTGTTGTTTGGCATGATGGCCCCTTATTGTTGTGGGGCATGATGGCCCCCCTTTTTTGTTGTGTGGCATGATGCCCTGTATTGTTTCACATATGGCCCCTTATTGTTGTGCACATGAGGGCCCCCCGTATTGTTGTGTGGCATGATGGCCCCGTATTGTTGTTGGCTATCCCCCCGTATTGTTGTGTAGCAGATGGCCCTTGTATTGTTTTGTGGCATACCCCCTTATTGTTGGTGGCATATGGCCCCTGTTTTGTTTTGTGGCATGAGGCCCCGTATTTTGGGGGCTGATGCCCCTGTTTTTTTGTGTAGATGAGGGCCCCGTATTGTTTGTTGGATGAGGGCCCCTGTATTTTTGTGCACATAAAGGGCCCCTGTTTTTGTGCAGCATGATGGCCCTTTTGGGGGTGGCATGATGGCCCCTGTATTGTTGGCACTGATGGCCCCTTATTGTTTAGAAATGAGGGCCCGATTGGGGGCAGATGGCCCTGTATTGTTGTGCACCATGAGGCCCCTGTATTTTGTGCACTTTGGGGCCCCTGTTTGTTGTGCGCATATGGCCCCTGTATTGTTGTGCAGCATGATGGCCCTGTATTGTTTTGGGGCAGAGGGCCCCCTGTATTTTTGTGTGGATGATGTCCCCTTATTGTTGTGCAGCTTAGGCCCCCTGTTTGTTTGCAGCATGAGGGGCCCCTGATTGTTGGCAGCTGAGGCCCCTGATTGTTGTGGGGCAGTGGCCCCTGTATTGTTTTTGGGGCATAGGGCCCCTTATTGTTGTGCGCATATGCCCCCTTAGTTGTGTGGCAAGGGCCCCCTTTATTGTTGTGCGCATGATGGCCCCTGTATTTTTGGTGCAGCATGGCCCTCTGTATTGTTGTGGGGGCATAGGGCCCCTGTTTGTTTGTGGCAGATGGCCCCGTTTTGTTGTGCAGCATGAGGGCCAAATGTTTGTTTGTGGCATGATGGCCCCGGGTTTGTGTTGTGCAGCATGATGGCCCCTGTATTGTTTGTGCAGCATGAGGGCCCCTGTTTGTTTACAGCATGAGGGGCCCCCCTGTATTGTTGGCAGCCGATGGCCCCTGTTTTGTTGTGGGCATGAGGGCCCCTGTATTTTTTGTGCAGCATGATGGCCCCTGATTGTTGTGTGGCATATGGTCCCCTTATTGTTGTGCAGCATGAGGGCCCCCTGATGTTGTGCAGCAGATTGCCCCTGTATTTGGGGCAGCATGAGGGCCCCGTATTGTTGTGAGCATGATGCCCCCTGTTTGTTGTGGGGCATGAGGGCCCCTGTTTGTTGTGCACATGAGGGCCCCAAGTATTGTTGTGAGCAATGGCCCCCTGTATTGTTGTGCAGCAGAGGCCCGTATTGTTGTGCGCATGATGGCCCCTGTTTGTTTCAGCATGAGGGCCCCTGTATTTTGTGCAGCATAGGGCCCTGTATTGTTTGCACATGAGGGCCCCTTATTGTTTGCAGCATGATGGCCCCTGTTTGTTTGCAGCTGATGGTCCTTATTGTTGTGGAGCATGAGGGCCCCTGTATTGTTGTGCGATGATGGCCCCTTATGTTGTGCAGCATGTGGCCCCTGTATTTTTTCTGGGCATGATGCCCTGTATTGTTGTGCAGAGATTGTCCCTGTTTTGGGTTGTGCACATGATGGCCCCTGTATTGTTGTGCAGCATGATGGCCCCTGTATTGTTGTGCAGCATGATGGCCCCTGTATTGTTGTGCAGCATGATGGCCCCTGTATTGTTGTGCAGCATGATGGCCCCTGTATTGTTCTGTGGCATGATGGCCCCTGTATTGTTGTGCAGCATGATTGCCCCTGTATTGTTGTGCAGCATGAGGCCCCCTGAATTGTTGTGCACTGAGTCCCTGTATTTTTGTGCACATGAGGGCCCCCTGTATGTTGTGCAGATGAGCCCTTATTCTTGGTACAGGATGGCCCCTGTTTGTTGTGCGCTGATGGCCCCTGTATTGTTGTGCAGCATGATCCCCCTGATTTTTCGTGGCAGAGGGCCCCCTGTATTGTGTGCAGCATGATCCCCCGAATTGTTGTGCAGCTGATGGCCCCGTAGGGTTGTGCAGCATGAGGGCCCCCTGATTTTTGTGCGCGATCCCCCGGATTCTTGGTACATTGGCCCTGTTTTTTTGCGCATGATGGCCCCGTATTGTTGTCACAGAGGCCCCTGTATTTTTCTGGGGCATGATCCCCCTGTTTTGTTTGCACATAAAGGGCCCCCGATTTGTGCGCATGAGGCCTTTGTTTGTTTGTGGCATGTGGCCCCCGCATTTTTGGGGCAGCATGATTCCCCTTTTTTTGTGCAGCTGATGGCCCTGAAATTGTTGGCGCATGGGGCCCCTGTATTGTTGGCAGCATGAGGCCCCTGTATTTGTGCACATGATCCCCCCTGTATTCGTGAGCATGATGGCCCCGGGATTGGTGTGCACATGAGGGCCCTGTTTTGGTTGTGCGCATGATCCCCCAGATTTTCTGTGGATGATGCCCCTGTATTTTTTGCGCAGAGGGCCCCCTGTATTTTGTCACATGATCCCCCTGTATGTTGGTAGCATAAAATGCCCCTGATTGTTGTGCCATAGGGCCCCCTGTATTTGCAGAAAAGTCCCCCGTTTTTCTGTAGCATGAGGGCCCCCCGTATTGTTTGCGCATGAGGGGCCCTGTTTGTTGTGCAGCAGATGCCCCCTGTATTGTTGTGTGGCATTGGCCCCTGCATTGTTGTGCACATGAGGCCCTGTATTGTCAGCATATGGCCCCTGTATGTTGTGCAGCATGAGGCCCCCTGTTTTGTTGGCAGCAGAGGGCCCCCCAAAGTTGGCGCATATTGCCCCTGTATTGTTGTGTAGCATGAGGGGCCCTGTATTGTTTGGCACATGATCCCCCCTGTATTGTTGTGGGCATGAGGGCCCTGTATTGTTCTGTGGAAAAGGGCCCCCCTTTTTGTTGTTCTGATCCCCCTTTTTGTTGTGCACATGATGGCCCCTGTACTGTGCAGCATGAGGGCCCCCTGTATTTTGTGTGGATGATGCCCCTGTATTGTCGTCAGCAGAGGGCCCCCCTTTTATTTTGTGCGCATGGGCCCCTGCATTGTTGCGTAGGCCCCTGTTTTGTTGTGCAGCATGAGGGCCCTGTATTTTTGTGTGCATGAGGGCCCCCTGTATTGTTGTGCAATGATGGCCCCTGTTTGTTGTGCAGCATGAGGCCCCGTATTGTTGTGCAGCTGATGGCCCCGTATGTTGGCAGCATGACCCCCCGAATTTTTGTCGGCATGATGGCCCCGTATTTTTGTGCTCATGATGGCCCAAGATTTTTTGTGCAGCATGAGGGCCCCCTTATTGTTGGCAGCATGATGGCCCCGTATTGTTTCGCATGATCCCCCTGTATTTTTGTGCCATGAGGGGCCCGTATTGTTGGCAGATGAGGCCCCTTAAATTGGTTGTCAAAATTTGGCCCCTTTTTGTTGGGCCACAGGGCCCCCGTATTTTTGTGGGGCATGGGGCCCCTTTTTGTTGTGCAGCAGAGGGCTCCTGATTGTTGTGGAGCATGATGGCCCCCTGTATTGTTTTGCGCATGATGGCCCCTGTATTTTGGCAACGAGGGCCCCCTTTTATTTTCTTTTTCATGATGGCCCCTGTATTGCTGTGCACCCATGATTGCCCCGTTTGTTTGCAATGAGGGGCCCCCCTTATTTTTTGGGTGCAGCAATGCCCCTGTATTCTTGGCAGCTATGGCCCCGTATTGTTGTGCAGCATGATGGCCCCTGTATTTTTGCGCATGAGGGCCCCCGTTTTTGTTCTGGGGCATGATGGCCCCTGTATTGTTGTGCAGCATGATGGCCCCTGTATTGTTGTGCAGCATGATGGCCCCTGTATTGTTGTGCAGCATGATGGCCCCTGTATTGTTGTGCAGCATGATGGCCCCTGTATTGTTGTGCAGCATGATGCCCCTGTATTCTTGTGTAGCATGATGGCCCCTGTATTGTTGTGCAGCATGTGCCCCGTATTTTTGGGGCAGCAGTCCCCCCTGTATTTTTTTCTGTGGCATGAGGGCCCCCTGTTTGTGTGCGCTGAGGCCCCCTAAATTTGTTGTCCCAGGAGGGCCCCTGAATGTTGGCAGCATGATGGCCCCTGTATTTTCTGCGCATGATGCCCCTTTTTTCTTGGTAGCGAGGGCCCCGTTTTGGGTGTGGATGAGGCCCCCTTATTGTTGGCAGCATAGGGCCCCCGTATTGTTTTGCAGATGGCCCCTGTTTTTTTTGGCACTGATGGCCCCTTATTTTTGTGCAGCATGACCCCCCTTATTGTTCTGTGCAAGATGGCCCCCGATGTTGTGAGATGATTCCCCCTGATTGTTGTGCACAGAGCCCCCTGAATTGTTTGTGCAGCATGGGCCCCTGTATTTGTTGTGCACATGATGGCCCCTGATTTTTGTGCACACGATCCCCCTGTATTTTTGGTTAGCTAAAGGCCCCCTGTTTTGGTTGGCGCATAGGGCCCCCCCTGTATTTGTTGGCAGCATGAGGCCCCTGTATTTTTCTGTGGCATATGGCCCCTGTATTGTTGTCGCAGAGGGCCCCTGTATGTTGTGCAGCAATGCCCCGTATTGTTGTGTAGCTGAGGGGGCCCCTGTATTGTTGTGCAGCATGATGGCCCCTGTATTGTTTTTGCATGAGGCCCCTTATTGTTGTGCAGCATGATGGCCTCGTTTGTTTGCACAGAGACCCCTTTTTGTTGGGGGGCTATCCCCCGTATTTTTGGGCGGGCATGTCCCCCCCGTATTGTACATGATGGCCCCCTGTATTGTTGTCAGCATGATGGCCCGTATTGTTGTGCGCAGATGGCCCCCTTATTTTTGTGCAGCATTTTGCCCCTGTTTTTGTTTGTAGATGAGGCCCCTGTTTTTTTTTGCACATGAGGGCCCCTGTATTGTTGTGTGGCAGAGGGCCCCTGTATTTTCTGTGGCATGAACCCCCTGTATTGTTGTGTAGCAATGGCCCCTTTTGTTGTGCAGCATGTGGCCCCCTGTTTGTGCAGCATGATGGCCCCTGTATTTTTGGGGGCATGATGGCCCCTGTATTGTCGTGCAGCTGATGGCCCCTGTATTGTTGTGCACATGAGGGCCCCCGGTTTTTGTTGTGCACAGTGCCCCTGTATTTTTGTGCGCATGATGGCCCCTGTTTTGTTGTGCACATGATGGCCCCTGTTTTGTTGGCAGCTGAGCCCTTGTATTTTTGTGTAGCATGATGGCCCCTTATTGTTGTGCAGCATGAGGGCCCCCCTTATTTTTTGTGCGCATGAGGGCCCCCTGTTTGGTGTGGGGCATATGGCCCCTTTTGTTTGGAGCTGATGGCCCCTGTATTGTTGTGGGGGCTGATGGCCCTGTTTTGTTGGCAGCATGATGGCCCCTATATTGTTTTGCAGCAGAGGCCCTGTATTGTTTTGCACAGAGGGCTCCGTATTGTTTGAGCAGCATATAAACCCCTTTATTTTGTCGGCATGAGGCCCCCTGTATTGTTGGCACATGATCCCCCGTATTGTTGTGGGGGCATGAGGGCCCCCTGTATGTTGTGCGCTTTATCCCCCGTATCGTTATGCGCATGAGGGCCCCTGTTTTTGTTGGAATGAGGCCCTGCATTGTTGTGGCAGAGGCCCTGTATTTTGTTAGCTTTGGGCCCCTTTTTTTTGTCAGCATGAGGCCCCTTATTGTTGGAGCATGAGGGCCCCCTGTATTGTTTGCAGCATGATGGCCCTGATTGTCGTGTAGCATGATGGCCCCTGTATTGTTTGAATATGGCCCCTGTATTGTTGTGCAGCTGATGGCCCTTGATGTTGTGCACATGGGGCCCCTGTATTGTTGTGCACAGATCCCCCTGATTTTTGTGCACGAGGGGCCCCTGTATTGTTGCGTGGCATGATCCCCCCTGTATTGTTGTGCAGCAGAGGGCCCCCTTAGTTGGTGCATGACCCCCTGTTTTGTTGGCGCAGAGGCCCCCTGTATTGTTTACACATGATGGCCCCTTTTATTTTTTTGGAAAAGATGATGGCCCCTGTATTGTTGTGCACAGATGGCCCCGTTTTATTGTGCGCATGTTGCCCCGTTTTGTTGTGCAGCAGGATGGCCCCTGTATTGGTAGCATGATGGCCCCTGTATTTTGTGCAGTGACGGCCCCCTGTATGTTTGTAGCATGATGACCCCTGTATTGTTGTGCAGCATGATGGCCCCTGTATTTTGGGTAGCATATGGCCCCTGTATTTTGTGCACATAGGGCCCCTGTATTGTTGTCAGGAGGGCCCCCCTTATTGTTGTCAGCAGAGGCCCCTGTATTGTTGTGCGCGAGGGCCCTGTATTTTGTGCACATGGCCCCGTTTTGTTGTGCAGCTGATGGCCCCCTGTATGTTGTGCAGCATGAGGGCCCCTGTTTTTGTGCACATGATGGCCCCTGTATTGTTGTGTACATGGGCCCCCTGATTGTTGTGCAGCTGAGGGTCCCTGTTGTTTTTGCAGCATGAGGCCCCCTTATTGTTGTGCAGCATGAGGGCCCCTGTATTTTTTGTGTAGCGTGATGGCCCCGTATGTTTGTGCACATGAGGCCCCCTGTATTGGTTGGGCCGCATGAGGGCCCTGTATTGTTGTGCGCTATGAACCGTTTGTTGTCAGCTGATGGCCCCTGTTTTTTGTGTAGCATGAGGCTCCTATATTGTTGTGCAGAATGTACTCTGTATTTTTTTTTGTGCACTAAACCCTGTATTGTTGTGCAGCATGATCAACCCTGTATTTTTGTGCAGCATGATGGCCCTTACTGTTGTTCAGCATGAGAACCCTGTATTGTTGGTAGCATGAAAACCCTTGTATTGTGTGCACATGATGCCCATGTATTGTTGTGCAACATATGCCCCGTATTTGTTTACATATAAACCCCTGATTTTTGTGTAGCATAGAACCCTTTTTGTTGTGCAGAATGATGCCCCTTTATTGTTTGAAACTTTGGGCCCTGTATTTTGCAGCATGATGCCCCTGTATTTTTGTGTTGCATGATCCCCCCGTATTGTTGTGCAGCATGGGCCCCCTGTATTTTTGGGTGCTGCATGATGGCCTCTGTATTGTTTGCAGTTGTGGTCCCTGTATTGCTGGGCGCAGGGGGCCATGTATTGCTGTGCACCATGAGGTCCCGATTTTTGGGTGCAGCAGGGGGCCCCCTGTGCTGTTGTGCAGCATGAGGGCCCCTTATTGTTGTGCACATGAGGGCCTCTGTTGTTGTGCAGCAGGTGGCCCTTATTGTTGTGCACATGATGGTCCCTGTATTGCTGTCAGCATAGGCCCCCTGCATTTTGTCACAGAGGGCCCCGTTTTGTTGTGTGCATGAGGGGCCCCCTTTATTGTTGTGCAGCATGATGGCCCCTGTATTGTTGGTACATAGGGCCCCTGTTTTGTTGTGCAGCATGAGGCCCCTTTTTTTTCGTTAGCATGGGGGCCCCTGTATTGTTTGTAGCATGAGGGCCCCTGTATTTTGTGCGCATGGGCCTTGTATTGTTGTCGCATGATGGCCCCTTATTGTTGTGCAGCATGTTCCCCCCTGTATTTTTTGTGCAGCATGGGGGGCCCCTGTATTTTTGCGTGGCAGAGGGCCCCTGTATTTTTTTGTGCAGCTGAGGCCCCTGAAATTGTTGTTGCATGAGGGCCCCCTTTTTTGTTTGCAGCATGAGGGCCCCCTTATTTTTGTCACATGAGGGCCCCTGTATTGTTTGTGAAAGGGGGCCCCTGTATTGTTGGGCGAATGTTTGGCCCCGTATTATTGTGCGAAGGCCCCTGTTTTTTTGTCAGCATGATGGCCCCTGTATTGTGTGTGAGGGCCCCTTTTATTTTGTGCAGCATGGGGGGCCCCTGTATTGTTGTGTACTAGCCCCCGTATGTTGTGCAATGAGGGGCCCCTGTATTGTTGTTACTGATGGCCCCGTTTTGGGGTTTTGCCATGAGGCCCCTTATTGTGTGCAGCCATCCCCCCCTGTATTGTTGTGCAGCTATGGCCCGATTTTGTGAGCAATAGGGCCCTTTTATTGTTGGCAGCATGAGGCCCCTGTTTTGTTGTGCACATGATCCCCCCTTAGTGTTGTGCAGCTGAGGGCCCCTTATTGTTGTGCGCATGATGGCCCCTGTATTGTTGGTAGCAAGGCCCCTGTTTTTTGGCACCATGTGGCCCTGTTGTTGTGCAGCAGATGGCCCCCGTATTTTTGTGCGCATGATGGCCCCTGTATTTTTGGTTACATGATGGCCCCTGTTTTGGTTGTGCGCATGATCCCCCCTGTATTTTGTGCAGCAAGGCCCTGTATTGTTGTGGAAAAGAAACCCCCTGATTGTTGTGCAGCAGAGGGCCCCCCTGTTTGTTTTTGTAGCATAGGCTCCTATTTGTTGTCCCAGCTGAACTCTGTTTTGTTGTGCAGCATGATGAACCCGTTTGTTTGTGCAGCATGATAAACCCTGTATTTTGGGGCAGCATGAGGGCCCCCTTACTGTTGTCACAGATGAACCCTGTATTGTTGTGTAGCATGAGAACCCTGTATTTTGTGCACAGATGCCCATGTATTTTTGAGCACAGGGCCCCGTTGGTGTAGCATGATAACCCTGTATTTTTGTGTAGCATATAAACCCCTGTTTTGTTGGCAGAAAGGGGCCCCTGTATTGTTTGGGCAACATGATCCCCTGATTTTTTTGTGCAGCATGAGGCCCCTGATTTTTGTTTTTGCATGATGGCCCCGTATTGTTGTGCAGCATGATCCCCCCCTGTTTGTTGTGCTGCTGATGGCCTCTGTATTGTTGTGCACAGATGGTCCCTGATTGCTGTGCAGCATGGTGGCCAGTATTGCTGGCCCATGATGGCCCCTGTATTTTTTGGCAGCAGGTGCCCCCTTGTGTTGCGCGCTGAGGCCCCGATTGTTTGCAGCAGAGGCCTCTGTATTGTTGTGCGCTGGTGCCCCTGTTTTGTTGTGCACATGATGGTCCCGTATTGCTGTGCAGCATGGGGGCCCCCCAGTATTGGTTGCAGCATGGGGGCCCCTGTATTGTGTGCACATGGTGGCCCCTGTTTTTCTGTGCAGCAGATTCCCTTATTACTGTGCAGCATGAGGGCCCCTTTTTTGTGCAGCATGGGGGCCCTGATTGTTTCCATGAGGGCCCCTGAAAATTTTGTCACTGAAGGCCTCTTATTGTTGTGTACATGCGGCCCCCGTATTTTGGGGAGCTGATGACCCACAATTGTTGTGTACAGAGGGCCCCTGTATTGTTTGGCACTTGATGGTCCTCTATTCTGTGCAGCATGATCCCCTGATTGCTGTGACACGATGGCCCCTGATTATCAGCATGATGGTCCCTGTGTTGCTGTGCAGCATGATGGTCCCTGTATTGCTGTGCAGCATGATGGTCCCTGTATTGCTGTGCAGCATGATGGTCCCTGTATTGCTGTGCAGCATGGTGGTCCCTGTATCACTGTGCAGCATGGTGGTCCCTGTATCACTGTGCAGCATGGTGGTCCCTGTATCACTGTGCAGCATGGTGGTCCCTGTATCACTGTGCAGCATGGTGGTCCCTGTATTGCTCTGCAGCATGGTGGTCCCTGTGTTCTGCTGCAGCATGGTGGTCCCTGTATTGCTGTCAGCATTGTGGCCCCTGTATTGCTTGTGCAGCATGATGGCCTGTATTGCTGTGCAGCATGATGGTCCCTGTATTGCTGTGCAGCATGGTGGTCCCTGTATCACTGTGCAGCATGGTGGTCCCTGTATTGCTGTGCAGCATGATGGTCACTATTGCTGTGCAGCATGGTGGTCCCTGTATCACTGTGCAGCATGGTGGTCCCTGTATCATGTGCAGCATGGTGGTCCCTGTATTATTGTGCAGCATTGTGGCCCCTGTATTGCTGTGCAGCATGATGGTCACTATTGCTGTGCAGCATGGTGGTCCCTGTATTGCTGTGCAGCATGGTGGTCCCTGTATTGCTGTGCAGCATGATGGTCACTATTGCTGTGCAGCATGGTGGTCCCTGTATTATTGGTGAAAGCATGGTGGGTCCCTGTATTGCTGTGCAGCATGATGGTCACTATTGCTGTGCAGCATGGTGGTCCCTGTATTATTGTGCAGCATGGTGGTCCCTGTATTGCTGTGCAGCATGATGGTCACTATTGCTGTGCAGCATGGTGGTCCCTGTATTGCTGTGCAGCATGGTGGTCCCTGTATTGCTGTGCAGCATGATGGTCACTATTGCTGTGCAGCATGATGGTCACTATTGCTGTGCAGCATGGTGGTCCCTGTATTGCTGTGCAGCATGATGGTCACTATTGCTGTGCAGCATGGTGGTCCCTGTATTATTGTGCAGCATGGTGGTCCCTGTATTGCTGTGCAGCATGATGGTCACTATTGCTGTGCAGCATGATGGTCACTATTGCTGTGCAGCATGATGGTCACTATTGCTGTGCAGCATGGTGGTCCCTGTATTGCTGTGCAGCATGATGGTCACTATTGCTGTGCAGCATGATGGTCACTATTGCTGTGCAGCATGGTGGTCCTATTGCTGTGCAGCATGATGGTCACTATTGCTGTGCAGCATGATGGTCACTATTGCTGTGCAGCATGATGGTCACTATTGCTGTGCAGCATGATGGTCACTATTGCTGTGCAGCATGGTGGTCCCTGTATCACTGTGCAGCATGGTGGTCCCCTGTATTGCTGGGGCAGCATGATGGTCACTAGCTTGGGATTGGGGCCTTTTGTGTGCAGCATGGTGGTCCCTGTATCACTGTGCAGCATGGTGGTCCCTGTATTGCTGTGCAGCATGATGGTCACTATTGCTGTGCAGCATGGTGGTCCCTGTATCACTGTGCAGCATGGTGGTCCCTGTATTGCTGTGCAGCATGATGGTCACTATTGCTGTGCAGCATGATGGTCACTATTGCTGTGCAGCATGGTGGTCCCTGGGAATGATCACTGTGTGCAGCATGGTGGTCCCTGTATTGGCTGGTGGCATCATTCACAGGTGGTCCCTGTATTGCTTGTGCAGCTATAGTGCAGCTGGTCCCTGTATTATTGTGCAGCATGATGGTCCCTGTATTATTGTGCAGCATGGTGGTCCCTGCATTGCTGTGCAGCATGATGGTCACTATTGCTGTGCAGCATGGTGGTCCCTGTATTATTGTGCAGCATGGTGGTCCCTGTATTATTGTGCAGCATGATGGTCCCTGTATTATTGTGCAGCATGGTGGTCCCTGTATTGCTGTGCAGCATGATGGTCACTATTGCTGTGCAGCATGGTGGTCCCTGTATTATTGTGCAGCATGGTGGTCCCTGTATTATTGTGCAGCATGGTGGTCCCTGTATTATTGTGCAGCATGGTGGTCCCTGCATTGCTGTACAGCTTCCGTGGTGAGAGGAAGTGTTGCACTTTTGTTTCTCATCTCCTCTATCTTTTGTCCGGTGTTTCCTTTAGTTTGATTATGGGTAAAAGGAAGTCTTTAACACCTGAAACTATAGCTCAAATTATAGGGTGACACAAAGCTGGACACCAGACGAAACCTGATTGTTGGTGTGTGTGAGCGTTCATTGAGGAACTTGGTACAGCTTTTCAAGGCTGGTGGCGGTGTCGAGTTACCGTCTGCCAAACCTCGGCCTGGCCCCTTGAAGAAGACATCGTTCCGTAACTGTATTAAAGAAGCAGTTAGAGAATACACCGAAGCTAACTGCTAGAGAACTGAAAGTAAAGAACCCACATCTTCTCTCAGAGGTGTCTGTAAGAACTGTTAACAGACATGTGTCAGAACTGGGGTACAGTAGTCACCACCAGGTTAAGAAACTGATTCTCTTCAAGCCACAGAAGAAATGTAGGCTGGATTATGCAAAGAAATATCTTCACTGGACTCCTCAACAGTGGTCTGAAGTACTTTGGAGTGATGAATCACCCTTCACCATCACCTGTAACATGACGTGTGTACCGGCCCAGAGGTAGTGACCCTCTAGACCAGTGGTTCCCAAACTGGGGATAAATTACCCCCTGGGGGTAATTTAACCATTTTTGGGGGGTAATGGAGGGGTGACAGAAAAAAAGTTATGAATTCTGAAAATCAAGAAAACAATGCGGTACCCGGTATGAGGATTATTGTTAACTTTGTCTTAGTATATAAAGTTGTAAAGTAAACCTATTATAAGTAAGTAATAAAGTTAAACCAAATAACAATAAACATCAAAAACTAATATACAGTATTAGAAAAGAAGAAATATATAGCTAAGTGTGTGGAAACCCAAAAGTATTTTGACAAGTATGCTTCAGGACAAAAGTCACTCAGTAGCCCAGATCGACCTGTCCAGTACGCGTCACTCACTTCCTGAGGCTGCCTCTATTTCACACTGTCAGTTTATCTGTGAGCATCAGCCGAGGTAGACATAAGCTGGTATGTATGTGTACTGCCCTGTGCAGTATATAGTTAGTATTTACCCACTGTTACTGTGAATTTGTAGCTATTATTAATTTTATATATAATGTATGTGTGGTTCTTACGTTTTCAATGGTTTTGCTAGGATTAGCAGAGTATGCGAGGCTGTATACGTTCACGTTTAGCCATATATATCAATAATAACAACATTTTGTGAAAGGGGTAACATGCTTTATATGGCATATTAAATTGGGTAACAAGCTGAAAAAGTTTGGGAACCACTGCAGTCTAGACCCACGCTACACCTGTGGGACCACCAAACACCCAGACTAATTCATGATTTGGGGTTGTTTCGGTGTTCAGAGTTTTGGTAAACTCTTTGTGCTTCCCACGAACCAGTTTATGAACCAGTATGATTACCTGGAATTATTGTGAGACAATTTACCTGAGGTGTTTGAGAAACGTGGGACTACGGTTTTTATGCAGGACGGTGCACTATGTCATACCACTAAATCTGTAGTTCAGTGGCTTAAGTACTGTGAAGTGAGGCTCTTTAATGACTGGCCAACCAATTCCCCAGACCTAAACCCTATTGAGAACCTCTGGTCAATAGTGAAATGAAGCTTACTGGGCGAAGATATCAGTTCCATCCTGCAGCTGGAGGCTGCTCTACATGAGGCATGGAATAATATATCTCCCCAAACCCTCAAGAATTTGTGTTAGAGTCTTCTTACTTGACTGAGGGACGTGATTAAGCGTAAAGAACGCAGCACCAAGTATTGATCAACAACACTGCGACTAGCCAAGGACTCGAACCCATGTTGTTGTGGCCCGCCTCATGGTGAGCAAAAACCACATGATGCTCTAACCCACAGGACCACTAAATCCTACAAGAATCACGCACCCAGCAGAGCTAGGAGTTTTACTATGATCCGAGGACATACGGTGGTGTGGACGCCTCTGAGCTAATTTCATTCTACTCCCCGTTTGGTGTACTAGTCTTAACAAGCAGAATTTTATATTATTATACCCATGAACGAGTGGTATTGATCAATAACAACACTGCGACTAGCCAAGGGCTCGAACCTGGAGACCTGGAGTTTACCTGGAGAGAGTTCCGGGGGTCAACGCCCCCGCAGCCCGGTCTGTGACCAGGCCTCCTGGTGGATCAGAGCCTGATCAACCAGGCTGTTGCTGCTGGCTGCACGCAAACCAACGTACGAGCCACAGCCCGGCTGATCCGGAACTGACTTTAGGTGCTTGTCCAGTGCCAGCTTGAAGACTGCCAGGGGTCTGTTGGTAATCCCCCTTATGTGTGCTGGGAGGCAGTTGAACAGTCTCGGGCCCCTGACACTTATTGTATGGTCTCTTAACGTGCTAGTGACACCCCTGCTTTTCATTGGGGGGATGGTGCATCGTCTGCCAAGTCTTTTGCTTTCGTAGTGAGTGATTTTCGTGTGTAAGTTCGGTACTAGTCCCTCTAGGATTTTCCAGGTGTATATAATCATGTATCTCTCCCTCCTGCGTTCCAGGGAATACAGGTTTAGGAACCTCAAGCGCTCCCAATAATTGAGGTGTTTTATCTCCGTTATGCGCGCCGTGAAAGTTCTCTGTACATTTTCTAGGTCAGCAATTTCACCTGCCTTGAAAGGTGCTGTTAGTGTGCAGCAATATTGCAGCCTAGATAGAACAAGTGACCTGAAGAGTGTCATCATGGGCTTGGCCTCCCTAGTTTTGAAGGTTCTCATTATCCATCCTGTCATTTTTCTAGCAGATGCGATTGATACAATGTTATGGTCCTTGAAGGTGAGATCCTCCGACATGATCACTCCCAGGTCTTTGACGTTGGTGTTTCGCTCTACTTTGTGGCCAGAATTTGTTTTGTACTCTGATGAAGATTTAATTTCCTCATGTTTACCATATCTGAGTAATTGAAATTTCTCATCGTTGAACTTCATATTGTTTTCTGCAGCCCACTGAAAGATTTGGTTGATATCCGCCTGGAGCTTTGCAGTGTCTGCAATGGAAGACACTGTCATGCAGATTCGGGTGTCATCTGCAAAGGAAGACACGGTGCTGTGGCTGACATCCTTGTCTATGTCGGATATGAGGATGAGGAACAAGATGGGAGCGAGTACTGTGCCTTGTGGAACAGAGCTTTTCACCGTAGGTGCCTCGGACTTTACTCTGTTGACGACTACTCTCTGTGTTCTGTTAGTGAGGAAATTATAGATCCATCGACCGACTTTTCCTGTTATTCCTTTAGCACGCATTTTGTGCGCTATTACGCCATGGTCACACTTGTCGAAGGCTTTTGCAAAGTCTGTATATATTACATCTGCATTCTTTTTGTCTTCTAGTGCATTTAGGACCTTGTCGTAGTGATCCAATAGTTGAGACAGACAGGAGCGACCTGTTCTAAACCCATGTTGCCCTGGGTTGTGTAACTGATGGGTTTCTAGATGGGTGGTGATCTTGCTTCTTAGGACCCTTTCAAAGATTTTTATGATATGTTGTTTTGGGCCGAGTTTTGGTCCGAACCCTTGGCTAGTGGCAGTGTTGTTACTGATCAGTACCACTCGTTCGTGGGTACTACCCCATCTCGTCTTCTACCGTTATTCACCGTATTGGACGGATAAAGCCACTGGTGGGCGAAATATCTTCAAAATTAAGATACCCAGGTGTTGCCCATGTGTCTTGTTTACCCACTAAGGAACCCACACCTGACTCACTGCTAGAAAGCAGTAGGGGCAGTTCTGGGTGTAGTGAACCATGGGCAGACTGTTAGTCGCCACCAGGGGTCAAAGGTCACTGTGGGCCACATACTCGTTGTGGGGGGTCACTGGGGATGATAATGGCTGGTTAAAGGATGTTTCACTGACTAAAGGTGGTGGTTGATGCGCAGTGTGTTGTTGCACTGTTTTGTATGATAGTTGCATTGTGGGAACACCAGCAGTGTGTTGCTACACTGTTCTGTATGATAGTTGCATTGTGGGAACACCAGCAGTGTGTTGCTACACTGTTCTGTATGATAGTTGCATTGTGGGAACACCAGCAGTGTGTTGCTAGACTGTTCTGCATGATAGTTGCATTGTGGGAACACCAGCAGTGTGTTGCTACACTGATATAAGAACATAAGAACATAAGAAAGAAGGAAAACTGCAACAGGCCTACTGGCCTATGCGAGGCAGCTCCAATTCTCGTACCGACTTAAGCCAATGTCTTGACCTAGTGAGGTCAGACATGTCACTTAAGGGAGGAGCAGTGCATCCGATCTAGTAGCACAAGCTAGTCAGGTCGAACTCACACTCATCCACACCCACTCATGTATTTATCCAACCTATTTTTAAAACTACACAAGGTCTTAGCGTCTATGACGGTACTCGGGAGTTTGTTCCACTCATCCTCAACTTTATTACCAAACCAGTGCTTTCCTATATTCTTCCTGAATCTGAATTTTTCTAATTTAAAGCCATTGCTGCGAGTCCTGTCTTAGATATTTTCAGCACGTTATTTACATCCCCTTTATTAATTCCTGTTTTCCATTTATACACCTCGATCATATCCTTCCTAATTCTACGCCTTTCTAGAGAGTGCAGATTCAAGGCCTCAGTCTATCTCATAGGGAAGATTTCTGATACATGGGATCATCTTTGTCATCCTCCTCTGTACGTTTTCCAGAGCATTTATATCCATTTTGTAATACGGTGACCAGAACTGTGCAGCATAATCTAAATGAGGCCTAACCAAGGATATATAGAGTTGAAGAACAACCTGAGGACCTCTATTATTTATACTTCTAGATATGAAGCCAAGAATTCTGTTAGCTTTATTGCGAACACTAATGCACTGTTGTCTTGGTTTTAGATTACTGCTAACCAGAACTCCGAAATCCTTTTTGCAATCAGTAGTATTAAGATATGTATGATAATTGCATTGTGGGAACACCAGCAGTGTGTTGCTACACTGTTCTGTATGGTAATTGCATTGTGGGAACACCAGCAGTGTGTTGCTACACTGTTCTGTATGGTAATTGCATTGTGGGAACACCAGCAGTGTGTTGCTACACTGTTCTGTATGGTAATTGCATTGTGGAACACCAGCAGTGTGTTGCTACACTGTTCTGTATGATAATTGCATTGTGGGAACACCAGCAGTGTGTTGCTACACTGTTCTGTATGGTAATTGCATTGTGGGAACACCAGCAGTGTGTTGCTACACTGTTCTGTATGATAGTTATATAAGATAAGAACGAAGGAATACTGCAGTAAGCCTATTGTCCCATGCTAGGTAGAGCCAATTCACACCCACTCATGCACCCGTCCAATTTATATTTAAACCTTCTCAAAGTTCTCACCTCAGTGACGCTACCTGGCAGTTTGTTCCACTCATCTACAACTCTATTGCCAAACCAGTGCTTCCCAATATCCCTCTCAAATCAAAATTTCTCCAACTTGTATCTGTTGCTGCGTGTCCTGTCTTAGATATTCTCTACACGCTATTTACACCCCTTCATATGCAATAAGATAACAGTAAACAGGTGATATCACAATATGCAGAACAGTCGCTGTGAAAAAAAATAGCGAAATTCCAAGCGCTTTCGTGACTTCTCACATTATCAATAATAATTTGAAAAGTCAAGAAAAACCTTGGAATTTCGAGATTTTTTTTCATAGTGGTTGTATTGTATCCCCTTTATATATTCATATTTTGCATTTGTGCACTTCAATCATATCTACCCTAATTATAAGTCTCTCCAGAAACGCAAGATTATTACCTTCAGTCTGTCTTGGTAAGAAAGATGTCGAACACAAGACATCAGCTTCTGTCTTCTCTGTACATTGTCCAGTGTACTCAGAGGATCTAAGTAACTCTGACTTTTCTGCGTTATCCCAGGTTCTCCACACATATCCTGCCATGTATGATTATGTAACTGTGTATCTATATACCTGAATAAATTTATATATTCTGTAATATGGAGACCAGAACTGTGCAGCGTAATCTAAATGAGACCTAACCAAGGATATATAAAGTTGAATAATTAAATACATATGTAACATCTGGGTATATTTATTTGTAAACGTTTCGCCCACCAGTGACTTTATCAGTACAAGGACATACTGGGACGACTGTACAACCATAAACAAAAAATACCCAGATGTTGTACATGTTTATAATTGCAATAAGATCACAGTAAACAGGTGATTTCAAAATATGCAAAACAACCACTCTGAAAGAATAGAGAAATTCCAAGCGCTTTCGTGACTACTCACATTATCAAGGTACAACTCACTGTACAGTGAGTTGTACCTGACACTTCTCCCACCACTGTACAGTGTGTTGTACCTGACACTTCTCCCACCACTGTACAGTGAGTTGTACCTGACACTTCTCCCACCACTGTACAGTGTGTTGTACCTGACACTTCTCCCACCACTGTACAGTGTGTTGTACCTGACACTTCTCCCACCACTGTACAGTGTGTTGTACCTGCCACTTCTCCCACCACTGTACTGTGTGTTGTACCTGACACTTCTCCCACCACTGTACAGTGTGTTGTACCTGACACTTCTCCCACCACTGTACAGTGTGTTGTACCTGACACTTCTCCCACCACTGTACAGTGTGTTGTACCTGACACTTCTCCCACCACTGTACAGTGTGTTGTACCTGACACTTCTCCCACCACTGTACAGTGAGTTGTACCTGACACTTCTCCCACCACTGTACAGTGTGTTGTACCTGACGCTTCTCCCACCACTGTACAGTGTGTTGTACCTGACACTTCTCCCACCACTGTACAGTGAGTTGTACCTGACACTTCTCCCACCACTGTACAGTGTGTTGTACCTGACACTTCTCCCACCACTGTACAGTGTGTTGTACCTGACACTTCTCCCACCACTGTACAGTGAGTTGTACCTGACACTTCTCCCACCACTGTACAGTGTGTTGTACCTGACACTTCTCCCACCACTGTACAGTGTGTTGTACCTGACACTTCTCCCACCACTGTACAGTGTGTTGTACCTGCCACTTCTCCCACCACTGTACTGTGTGTTGTACCTGACACTTCTCCCACCACTGTACAGTGTGTTGTACCTGACACTTCTCCCACCACTGTACAGTGTGTTGTACCTGACACTTCTCCCACCACTGTACAATGTGTTGTACCTGACACTTCTCCCACCACTGTACAGTGTGTTGTACCTGACACTTCTCCCACCACTGTACAGTGTGCTGTACCTGCCACTTCTACCGCCACTATACAGTGTGTTGTACCTGCCACTTCTCCCACCACTGTACAGTGTGCTGTACCTGCCACTTCTACCGCCACTATACAGTGTGTTGTACCTGCCACTTCTCCCACCACTATACAGTGTGTTGTACCTGCCACTTCTCCCACCACTGTACAGTGTGTTGTACCTGACACTTCTCCCACCACTGTACAGTGTGTTGTACCTGACACTTCTCCCACCACTGTACAGTGTGCTGTACCTGCCACTTCTACCGCCACTATACAGTGTGTTGTTCCTGACACTTCTCCCACCACTGTACAGTGTGTTGTACCTGAAACTTCTCCCACCACTGTACAGTGTGTTGTACCTGCCACTTCTCCCACCACTGTACAGTGTGTTGTACCTGATACTTCTCCCACCACTGTACAGTGTGCTGTACCTGCCACTTCTCCCACCACTGTACAGTGTGTTGTACCTGATACTTCTCCCACCACTGTACTGTGCGTTGTACCTGCCACTTCTCCCACCACTGTACAGTGAGTTGTACCTGCCACTTCTCCCACCACTGTACAGTGTGCTGTACCTGCCACTTCTCCCACCACTGTACAGTGTGTTGTACCTGATACTTCTCCCACCACTGTACTGTGCGTTGTACCTGCCACTTCTCCCACCACTGTACAGTGTGCTGTACCTGCCACTTCTCCCACCACTGTACAGTGTGTTGTACCTGACACTTCTCCCACCACTGTACAGTGTGTTGTACCTGACACTTCCCACCACTGTACAGTGTGTTGTACCTGACACTTCTCCCACCACTGTACAGTGTGTTGTACCTGACACTTCTCCCACCACTGTACAGTGTGTTGTACCTGACACTTCTCCCACCACTGTACAGTGTGTTGTACCTGACACTTCTCCCACCACTGTACAGTGTGTTGTACCTGCCACTTCTCCCACCACTGTACAGTGAGTTGTACCTGCCACTTCTCCCACCACTGTACAGTGTGTTGTACCTGACACTTCTCCCACCACTGTACTGTGTGTTATACCTAACACTTCTCCCACCACTGTACAGTGTGCTGTACCTGCCACTTCTCCCACCACTGTACAGTGTGTTGTACCTGACACTTCTCCCACCACTGTACTGTGTGTTATACCTAACACTTCTCCCACCACTGTACAGTGTGTTGTACCTGACACTTCTCCCACCACTGTGCAGTGTGTTGTACCTGACACTTCTCCCAACACTGTACAGTGTGTTGTACCTGCCACTTCTCCCACCACTGTACAGTGCGTTGTACCTGCCACTTCTTCCACCACTGTACAGTGTGCTGTACCTGCCACTTCTCCCACCACTGTACAGTGTGTTGTACCTGACACTTCTCCCACCACTGTACAGTGTGTTGTACCTGACACTTCTCCCACCACTGTACAGTGTGTTGAACCTGCCACTTCTCCCACCACTGTACAGTGTGTTGTACCTGCCACTTCTCCCACCACTGTACAGTGTGTTGTACCTGACACTTCTCCCACCACTGTACACTGTGTTGTACCTGACACTTCTCCCACCACTGTACACTGTGTTGTACCTGACACTTCTCCCACCACTGTACACTGTGTTGTATCTGCCACTTCTCCCACAACTGTACACTGTGTTGTACCTGACACTTCTCCCACCACTGTACACTGTGTTGTACCTGACACTTCTCCCACCACTGTACACTGTGTTGTACCTGACACTTCTCCCACAACTGTACACTGTGTTGTATCTGCCACTTCTCCCACAACTGTACACTGTGTTGTACCTGACACTTCTCCCACCACTGTACACTGTGTTGTACCTGACACTTCTCCCACCACTGTACACTGTGTTGTACTTGACACTTCTCCCACCACTGTACACTGTGTTGTACCTGACACTTCTCCCACCACTGTACACTGTGTTGTACTTGACACTTCTCCCACCACTGTACACTGTGTTGTATCTGCCACTTCTCCCACAACTGTACACTGTGTTGTACCTGCCACTTCTCCCACCACTGTACAGTGTGTTGTACCTGCCACTTCACCCAGCACTGTACAGTGTGTTGTACTTGCCACTTCTCCCACCACTGTACAGTGTGTTGTACCTGCCACTTCTCCCACCACTGTACACTGTGTTGTACCTGACACTTCTCCCACCACTGTACAGTGTGTTTTACCTGCCACTTCTCCCAGCACTGTACAGTGTGTTGTACCTGCCACTTCTCCCACCACTGTACAGTGTGTTGTACCTGCCACTTCTCCCACCACTGTACAGTGTGTTGTACCTGCCACTTCTACCGCCACTATACAGTGTGTTGTTCCTGACACTTCTCCCACCACTGTACAGTGTGTTGTACCTGACACTTCTCCCACCACTGTACAGTGTGTTGTACCTGACACTTCTCCCACCACTGTACAGTGTGTTGTACCTGACACTTCTCCCACCACTGTACAGTGTGTTGTACCTGCCACTTCTCCCACCACTGTACAGTGTGCTGTACCTGCCACTTCTCCCACCACTGTACAGTGTGTTGTACCTGACACTTCTCCCACCACTGTACAGTGTGTTGTACCTGCCACTTCTCCCACCACTGTTCAGTGTGTCGTACCTGCCACTTCTCCCACCACTGTACAGTGTGTTGTACCTGACACTTCTCCCACCACTGTACAGTGTGCTATACTTGCCACTTCTCCCACCACTGTACAGTGTGTTGTACCTGCCACTTCTCCCACCACTGTACAGTGTGTTGTACCTGACACTTCTCCCACCACTGTACAGTGTGCTATACTTGCCACTTCTCCCACCACTGTACAGTGTGTTGTACCTGACACTTCTCCCACCACTGTACAGTGTGTTGTACCTGCCACTTCTCCCACCACTGTACAGTGTGTTGTACCTGCCACTTCTCCCACCACTGTACAGTGTGTTGTACCTGCCACTTCTCCCACCACTGTACAGTGTGTTGTACCTGCCACTTCTCCCACCACTGTACAGTGTGTTGTACCTGACACTTCTCCCACCACTGTACATTGTGTTGTACCTGCCACTTCTCCCACCACTGTACAGTGTGTTGCACCTGCCACTTCTCCCACCACTGTACAGTGTGTTGTACCTGCCACTTCTCCCACCACTGTACACTGTGTAATACCTGCCACTTCTCCCACCACTGTACAGTGTGTTGTACCTGCCACTTCTCCCACCACTGTACAGTGTGTTGTACCTGCCACTTCTCCCACCACTGTACAGTGTGTTGTACCTGCCACTTCTCCCACCACTGTACAGTGTGTTGCACCTGCCACTTCTCCCACCACTGTACAGTGTGTTGTACCTGCCACTTCTCCCACCACTGTACACTGTGTAATACCTGCCACTTCTCCCACCACTGTACAGTGTGTTGTACCTGCCACTTCTCCCACCACTGTACACTGTGTTGTACCTGCCACTTCTCCCACCACTGTGCAGTGTGTTGTACCTGTCACTTCTCCCACCACTGTACAGTGTGCTGTACCTGCCACTTCTCCCACCACTGTACAGTGTGCTGTACCTACCACTTCTCCCACCACTGTACAGTGTGCTGTACCTGCCACTTCTCCCACCACTGTACAGTGTGTTGTACCTGCCACTTCTCCCACCACTGTACAGTGTGCCCGTACCTGCCACTTCTCCCACCACTGTACTGTGTGTTGTACCTGCCACTTCTCCCACCACTGTACAGTGTGTTGTACCTGCCACTTCTCCCACCACTGTACAGTGTGTTGTACCTGCCACTTCTCCCACCACTGTACAGTGTGTTGTACCTAACACTTCTCCCACCACTGTACAGTGTGCTGTACCTGACACTTCTCCCACCACTGTACACTGTGTTGTACCTGACACTTCTCCCACCACTGTACAGTGTGTTGTACCTGACACTTCTCCCACCACTGTACAGTGTGTTGTACCTGCCA
Organism: Cherax quadricarinatus; assembly: GCF_026875155.1. Lineage (NCBI taxonomy): Eukaryota > Metazoa > Arthropoda > Malacostraca > Decapoda > Parastacidae > Cherax > Cherax quadricarinatus. The sequence goes on along the minus strand of NC_069429.1, from coordinate 2,056,758 downwards.
CTTCTCCCACCACTGTACACTGTGTTGTACCTGACACTTCTCCCACCACTGTACAGTGTGTTGTACCTGACACTTCTCCCACCACTGTACAGTGTGTTGTACCTGACACTTCTCCCACCACTGTACAGTGTGCTATACCTGCCACTTCCCCCACCACTGTACAGTGTGTTGTACCTGCCACTTCTCCCATTCCTGTGCAGTGTGTTGTACCTGCCACTTCTCCCACCACTGTACACTTTGTAGTACCTGCCACTTCTCCCACCACTGTACAGTGTGTTGTACCTGCCACTTCTCCAACCACTGTACAGTGTGTTGTACCTGACACTTCTCCCACCACTGTACAGTGTATTGTGCCTGTCACTTCTCCCACCACTGTACAGTGTGTTGTACCTGCCACTTCTCCCACCACTGTACAGTGTGTTGTACCTGCCACTTCTCCCACCACTGTACAGTGTGTTGTACCTGCCACTTCTCCCACCAATGTACACTGTGTACATAAGAACATATGAACATAAGAAAGGAGGAACACTGCAGCAGGCCTGTTGGCCCATACTAGGCAGGTCCTTTACAATTCATCCCACTAACAAACATTTGACCAACCCAATTTTCAATGCCACCCAAGAAACAAGCTCCGATGTGCAAGTCCCTCTCAAATCCAACCCCTCCCACTCATGTACTTATCCAACCTAAATTTGAAACTACCCAAAGTCCTAGCCTCAATAACCCAACTAGGTAGACTGTTCCACTCATCAACTACCCTATTTCCAAACCAATACTTTCCTATGTCCTTTCTAAATCTAAACTTATCTAATTTAAATCCATTACTGCGGGTTCTCTCTTGGAGAGATATCCTCAAGACCTTGTTAATATCCCCTTTATTAATACCTATCTTCCACTTATACACTTCGATCAGGTCTCCCCTCATTCTTCGTCTAACAAGTGAATGTAACTTAAGAGTCTTCAATCTTTCTTCATAAGGAAGATTTCTAATGCTATGTATTAATTTAGTCATTCTACTCTGAATGTTTTCTAACGAATTTATGTCCATTCTGTAATATGGAGACCAGAATTGAGCTGTATAATCTAGGTGAGGCCTTACTAATGATGTATAAAGCTGCAGTATGACCTCTGGACTTCTGTTGCTTACACTTCTTGATATAAATCCCAGTAATCTATTTGCCTTATTACGTACGCTTAGGCATTGCTGTCTTGGTTCAGCAATTTCACCTGCCTTGAAGGGTGCTGTTAGTGTGCAGCAATATTCCAGCCTAGATAGAACAAGTGACTTGAAGAGTGTCATCATGGGCTTGGCATCCCTAGTTTTGAAGGTTCTCATTTAAGGTTGCTGCTCACCATAACCCCCAAGTCCTTTTCGCAATCTGTATGGCTAAGTTCTACATTATTTAACTTATAAGTACTAGGGTTATGGACACTCCCGAGCTTCAGAACCTTGCATTTATCTACATTGAACTGCATCTGCCACTTTTCTGACCAAGAGTAGAGTTTGTCTAAATCCTCCTGAAGTTCCCTAACATCTACGTTTGAATCAATTATCCTACCTATGTTCGTGTCATCGGCGAATTTGCTCATATCACTAGTAATTCCTTCATCAA
>NC_069429.1:2030145-2050145 GCF_026875155.1 Cherax quadricarinatus | reverse complement strand
TTAGGTTCGCTGGTCGCCCATATGCTACAGCAGTTATTTGGTTGATGCGCACCTTAGATGTACTCGGTAGTATACACACTCCAAGATCCTTTGCCGTGAGTGAGGTTTGTAGTCTTTGCTCCCCCCCCCCCGGACTATACTCTGCGGTCTTCTTTGCCCTTCCCCGATTTTCCTGACTGCACTTTTTGGGGTTGAACTCCAGGGGCCAGTTGCTGGACCAGGCCTGCAGCCTGTCCATATATATCTGTAGTACTATCTTGTCCTCCTCCGATTCACTTCTCATTAATTTCACGTTCTCTGCAAAGAGGGACACTTTTGAGCCTATTCCTTCCGTCATGTCGTTCACATATACTAGAAACAGCACTGGTCCTTGGACTGACCCCTGTGGAACCCCTTTCATTACAGGCGCCCATTCTGACACCTCATCACGTACCATGACTCGCTGTCTTCCCGTCAGTTATTCTGTGATCCAATGCAGTGCCTTCCCTGTTATACCAGCTTGGTCCTCCATCTTTTACACTAATCTCTTGTGTGAAACTGTTTCAAAAGCTTTCTTACAGTCCAAGAAAACGCACTCTACCCACCTCCCTATTTTTTGTCTTACTGCTGTCACCTTTTCATAGAGCTCCAGTAGGTTTGCGACACAGGATTTCCCGTCTCTGAATCCGTGCTGGTTGTCGTTTATAAGCTCATTCCTTTCTCGGTGATCCACCGTTCTTCTGATAATGTCCATGACTTTGCATACAATACAATGTGTGTGTGTGTGTGTGTGTACTCACCTAGTTGTACTCACCTAGTTGAGGTTGCGGGGGTCGAGTCCGAGCTCCTGGCCCCGCCTCTTCACTGATCGCTACTAGGTCACTCTCCCTGAGCCGTGAGCTTTATCATACCTCTGCTTAAAGCTATGTATGGATCCTGCCTCCACTACATCGCTTCCCAAACTATTCCACTTACTGACTACTCTGTGGCTGAAGAAATACTTCCTAACATCCCTGTGATTCATCTGTGTCTTCAGCTTCCAACTGTGTCCCCTTGTTACTGTGTCCAATCTCTGGAACATCCTGTCATTGTCCACCTTGTCAATTCCTCTCAGTATTTTGTATGTCGTTATCATGTCCCCCCTATCTCTCCTGTCCTCCAGTGTCGTCAGGTTGATTTCCCTTAACCTCTCCTCGTAGGACATACCTCTTAGCTCTGGGACTAGTCTTGTTGCAAACCTTTGCACTTTCTCTAGTTTCTTCACGTGCTTGGCTAGTTGTGGGTTCCAAACTGGTGCCGCATACTCCAATATGGGCCTAACATACACGGTGTACAGGGTCCTGAATGATTCCTTATTAAGATGTCGGAATGCTGTTCTGAGGTTTGCTAGGCGCCCATATGCTGCAGCAGTTATTTGGTTGATGTGCGCTTCAGGAGATGTGCCTGGTGTTATACTCACCCCAAGATCTTTTTCCTTGAGTGAGGTTTGTAGTCTCTGACCCCCTAGACTGTACTCCGTCTGCGGCCTTCTTTGCCCTTCCCCAATCTTCATGACTTTGCACTTGGTGGGATTGAACTCCAGGAGCCAATTGCTGGACCAGGTCTGCAGCCTGTCCAGATCCCTTTGTAGTTCTGCCTGGTCTTCGATCGAGTGTATTCTTCTCATCAACTTCACGTCATCTGCAAACAGGGACACCTCAGAGTCTATTCCTTCCGTCATGTCGTTCACAAATACCAGAAACAGCACTGGTCCTAGGACTGACCCCTGTGGGACCCCGCTGGTCACAGGTGCCCACTCTGACACCTCGCCACGTACCATGACTCGCTGCTGTCTTCCTGTCTTCCTGTGTCTGTGTGTGTGTGTGTTTGTGTGCGTGTGTGTGTGTGTGTGTGTGTGTGTGTGTGTGTGTGTGTGTGTGTGTGTGTGTGTGTGTGTGTGTGTGTGTGTGTGTGATATTATAGTACATAATCTTTTCTTGGAAACCCAATGTGGAAATTAGTTTGCCTGTAAACATATACATAATATATATAAATGAACCCTTTCAGCATTTTTGTTTTTCGTTGTCGGAGCAGTGAATGACTGTACACTGAGTTGTTCCTTTATCTCCCTCCCATCCTGTTGAGTTTAATGTAACCCTACCATAACGGTGTACACATTTTAAGATACTAACACATGATTATTGCGTGAAATCGATAAGAGTCTGTAATATTTTTAGCTAATTTATGAAATTTTTAATCACAACGATACGTCAGTATATTCTTCATTTCTGAACATTATTGCCTTCTTTAATCGAAGCGACACTGCAGCCCAAAACGTTTTAAGAACCTTGTGTCAAGCGGACTAAATCGCCAGAGTGAGGTTTTAGTTAGTTTAGTATCTTTATTATGTACCCCATACCCATCCTGTGGGCGGTGGGCCCCAAAGTTTTTATAGCTGATCAAGTTATGAAGGTAACGAACTCCAGGTAGATCTGGTCACAGTCATGACCAAGTTACAAAGGTAATGAACTCCAGGTAGATCTGGTCACACTTATGACCAAGTTACAACGGTAATGAACTCCAGGTAGATCTGGTCACAGTTATGACAAAGTTATAACGGTAATGAACTCCAGGTAGATCTGGTCACAGTTATGACAAAGTTATAACGGTAATGAACTCCAGGTAGATCTGGTCACAGTTATGACCAAGTTATAGCGGTAATGAACTCCAGGTAGATCTGGTCACAGTTATCACAAAGTTATAACGGTAATGAACTCCAGGTAGATCTGGTCACAGTTATGACAAAGTTATAACGGTAATGAACTCCAGGTAGATCTGGTCACAGTCATGACCAAGTTACAAAGGTAATGAACTCCAGGTAGATCTGGTCACAGTTATGACAAAGTCATAACGGTAATGAACTCCAGGTAGATCTGGTCACAGTTATGACAAAGTCATAACGGTAATGAACTCCAGGTAGATCTGGTCACAGTTATGACAAAGTCATAACGGTAATGAACTCCAGGTAGATCTGGTCACAGTTATGACAAAGTCATAACGGTAATGAACTCCAGGTAGATCTGGTCACAGTTATGACAAAGTTATAACGGTAATGAACTCCAGGTAGATCTGGTCACAGTTATGACAAAGTTATAACGGTAATGAACTCCAGGTAGATCTGGTCCCAGTTATGACAAAGTTATAACGGTAATGAACTCCAGGTAGATCTGGTCACAGTTATGACAAAGTTATAACGGTAATGAACTCCAGGTAGATCTGGTCACAGTTATGACAAAGTTATAACGGTAATGAACTCCAGGTAGATCTGGTCACAGTTATGACAAAGTTATAACGGTAATGAACTCCAGGTAGATCTGGTCACAGTTATGACAAAGTTATAACGGTAATGAACTCCAGGTAGATCTGGTCACAGTTATGACAAAGTTATAACGGTAATGAACTCCAGGTAGATCTGGTCACAGTTATGACAAAGTTATAACGGTAATGAACTCCAGGTAGATCTGGTCACAGTTATGACAAAGTTATAACGGTAATGAACTCCAGGTAGATCTGGTCACAGTTATGACAAAGTTATAACGGTATGAACTCCAGGTAGATCTGGTCACAGTTATGACAAAGTTATAACGGTAATGAACTCCAGGTAGATCTGGTCACAATTATGACAAAGTTATAACGGTAATGAACTCCAGGTAGATCTGGTCACAGTTATGACCAAGTTACAAAGGTAATGAACTCCAGGTAGATCTGGTCACAGTTATGACCAAGTTATAACGGTAATGAACTCCAGGTAGATCTGGTCACAGTTATGACAAAGTTAAAAGGGAAATGAACCCCAGGTAGATCTGGTCACAGTTATGACAAAGTTATAACGGTAATGAACTCCAGGTAGATCTGGTCACAGTTATGACAAAGTTATAACGGTAATGAACTCCAGGTAGATCTGGTCACAGTTATGACAAAGTTATAACGGTAATGAACTCCAGGTAGATCTGGTCACAGTTATGACAAAGTTATAACGGTAATGAACTCCAGGTAGATCTGGTCACAGTTATGACAAAGTTATAACGGTAATGAACTCCAGGTAGATCTGGTCACAATTATGACAAAGTTATAACGGTAATGAACTCCAGGTAGATCTGGTCACAGTTATGACCAAGTTACAAAGGTAATGAACTCCAGGTAGATCTGGTCACAGTTATGACCAAGTTATAACGGTAATGAACTCCAGGTAGATCTGGTCACAGTTATGACAAAGTTATAACGGTAATGAACTCCAGGTAGATCTGGTCACAGTTATGACAAAGTTATAACGGTAATGAACTCCAGGTAGATCTGGTCACAGTTATGACAAAGTTATAACGGTAATGAACTCCAGGTAGATCTGGTCACAATCATGACTAAGTTACGAAGGTAATAAATAATCTGCGTATCTATACACGGTTACAATCGTGAACAAATTACAAAGTAATGAGACATTCACACGTCCACACCCGGGCACAGCTGTAATGAGTTATTAGTGTGTGTGTGTGTGTAGTGTGTGTAGTGTGTGTAGTGTGTGTAGTGTGTGTAGTGTGTGTAGTGTGTGTGTGTGTGTAGTGTGTGTGTGTGTAGTGTGTGTAGTGTGTGTGTGTGTATGTGTGTGTGTGTGTAGTGTGTGTAGTGTGTGTGTGTGTGTAGTGTGTGTGTGTGTAGTGTGTGTAGTGTGTGTAGTGTGTGTGTGTGTGTAGTGTGTGTGTGTGTAGTGTGTGTGTGTGTGTGTGTGTGTGTGTGTGTGTGTGTGTGTGTGTGTGTGTGTGTGTGTGTGTGTGTGTGTGTGTGTGTGTGTGTGTGTGTGTGTGTGTAGTGTGTGTAGTGTGTGTGTGTGTGTGTGTAGTGTGTGTGTGTGTGTGTGTGTGTGTGTGTGTGTGTGTGTGTGTGTAGTGTGTGTGTGTGTGTGTAGTGTGTGTGTGTGTGTGTGTGTGTGTAGTGTGTGTGTGTGTGTGTGTGTGCGTGTGTAGTGTGCGTACTCACCTAATTGTGGTTGCAGGGGTCGAGACTCAGCTCCTGGCCCCGCCTCTTCACTGATCGCTACTGGGTCCTCTCTCTCTGCTTCCTGAGCTTTGTCATACCTCTTCTTAAAACTATGTATGGTTCCTGCCTCCACTACTTCACTTGCTAGGCTATTCCACTTGCTGACAACTCTATGACTGAAGAAATACTTCCTAACGTCCCTGTGACTCGTCTGAGTCTTCAGCTTCCAGTTGTGACCCCTTGTCCCTGTGTCCCCTCTCTGGAACATCCTATCTCTGTCCACCTTGTCTATTCCCCGCAGTATCTTGTATGTCGTTATCATGTCTCCCCTGACCCTTCTGTCCTCCATTGTCGTCAGTCCGATTTCCCTTAACCTTTCCTCGTACGACATTCCCTTGAGCTCTGGAACTAGCCTTGTTGCAAACCTTTGTACTTTGTCTAACTTCTTGACGTGCTTGACCAGGTGTGGGTTCCAGACTGGTGCTGCATACTCCAGTATGGTCCTAACATACACAGTGTACATGTCTTGAAACGATTCCCTATTAAGGTATCGGAACGCTATTCTCAGGTTTGCCAGGCTCCCGTATGTTGCAGCAGTTATTTGGTTGATGTGTGCCTCCGGTGATGTGCTCGGTGTTATGGTCACCCCAAGGTCTTTCTCCCTGACTGAGGTTTGTAGTCTTTGTCCACCTAGCCTATACTCTGTCTGCGGTCTTCTTTGCCCCTCCCCAATCTTCATGACTTTGCATTTGGCTGGATTGAATTCGAGAAGCCAGTTACTGGACCACATGTCTAGCCTGTCCAGGTCTCTTTGCAGTCCTGCCTCATCCTCGTCCGATTTAATTCTTCTCATCAACTTCACGTCATCTGTGAACAGGGAAACTTCAGAGTCTATTCCTTCCATCATGTCGTTCACATATATCAAAAATAGCACTGGTCCTAGAACTGACCCCTGTGGGACCCCGCTCGTAACAGGCACCCACTGTGATACCTCTTCGCGTACCATGACTCGTTGCTGCCTCCCTGTCAGGTATTCCCTTATCCATTGCAGTGCCCTTCCTTTTACATGCGCCTGATCCTCCAGCTTCTGCACTAATCTCTTGTGGGGAACTGTGTCAAAGGCCTTCCTGCAGTCTAGGAAAACGCAATCTACCCACCCCTCTCTCTCGTGTCTTACTTCTGTTACCTTGTCATAAAACTCCAGGAGGTTTGTGATACATGATTTGCCTTCCATGAACCCATGCTGGTTTTCATTTATAATCTCAAGCTCCTGGCCCCGCCTCTTCACTGATTGCTACTAGGTCCTCTCTCTCCCTGCTCCATGAGCTTTATCATACCTCGCCTTAAAACTATGTATGGTTCCCGCCTCCACTACTTCACTTTCTAGGCTATTCCACGGCTTGACTACTCTATGACTGAAGAAATACTTCCTAACATCCCTTTGATTCATCTGAGTCTTCAACTCCCAATTGTGACCTCTTGTGTCTGTGTCCCATCTCTGGAACATCCCATCTTTGTCCACCTCGTCTATTCCGTGCAGTATTTTATATGTCGTTATCATGTCTCCCCTGACCCTCCTGGCCTCCAGTGTCACAGGCCGATTTTCCCTAAACCCTTTTCTTCGTAGGACAACCCCCGTAGCTCTGGGATAGTCTTGTTGCAAACCCTTTGCACTTTCTCTAATTTCTTGACGTGCTTGACTAGGTGTGGATTCCAAACTGGTGCTGCAAACCCCAGTATGGGCCTGACGTAAAGGGTATACAGAGTCTTGAACGACTCCTTATGAGGTATGGGAATGCAAATCCGTGGGTTTGCCAGGCCCCCGTATGCTGCAGCGTTATCTGATTGATGTGCGCCTGGGAGATATTGCTCGGTGTTATACTCACCCCTAGACCGTGTGTGTGTACTCACCTATTTGTACTCACCTATTTGTGGTTGCAGGGGTCGAGTCACAGCTCCGGGCCCCCGCCTCTTCGCTGTTTTGCTACTAGGTCCTCTCTCTCCCGCCCATGAGCTCTATCATCCCTCCCCTTAAAAACTATGTATGGTTCCTGCCTCCCACACATCACTTTCTAGGCTATTCCTGGCCTGACTACTCTATGATTGAAGAAAAAACTTCCAAACATCCCTTTGATTCATCTGAGTCTTCAACTTCCAATTGTGACCTCTTGTGTCTGTGTCCCATCTCTTTAACATCCCATCTTTGTCCACCTTGTCTATTCCGTGCAGTATTTTATATGTCGTTATCATGTCTCCCCTGACCCTCCTGGCCTCCAGTGTCGTCAGGCCGAATTTCCCTCACCTTTCTTCATAGGACAATCCCCGTAGCTCTGGGACTAGTCATGTTGCAAACCTTTGCACTTTCTCTAATTTCTTGACGTGCTTGACTAGGTGTGGATTCCAAACTGGTGCTGCATACTCCAGTATGGGCCTGACGTAGATGGTATACAGAGTCTTAAACGAATCCTTACTGAGGTATCGGAACGCTATCCGTAGGTTTTGCCAGGCGCCCGTATGCTGCAGCAGTTATCTGATTGATGTGGCCTCAGGAGATATGCTCGGTGTTATGCTCACCCCCAGATCTTTTTCCTTGAGTGAGGTTTGCAGTCTTTGGCCATCTAAACTATATTGTGTCTGCGGTCTTCTTTGCCCTTCCCCATTCTTCATGACTTTGCATTTGGCAGGGTTAAATTCAAGGAGCCAGTTGCTGGACCAGGCTTGTAGCCTGTCCAGGTCTCTTGTAGTCCTGCCTGATCCTCGTCCGATTTGATTCTTCTCATTAACTTCACATCATCTGCAAACAAGGACACTTCTGAGTCTATCCCTTCCGTTATGTCGTTCACGTATACCAAGAACAGCACAGGTCCTAGGACTGACCCCTGTGGAACCCCGCTTGTCACAGGCGCCCACTCTGACACCTCGTCGCGTACCATGACTCGTTGTTGCCTCCCTGTCAGATATTCTCTGATCCATTGCAGTGCCTTTCCTGTTATGTGTGCCTGGTCCTCTAGCTTTTGCAGTAACCTCTTGTGAGGAACTGTGTCGAAGGCCTTCTTGCAGTCCAAAAATATGCAGTCGATCCACCCCTCTCTCTCTTGTCTTATTTCTGTCACCTTGTCATAAAACTCTAGTAGGTTTGTGACACAGGATTTTCCTTCCCTGAAACCGTGCTGGTTGTCAATTATACACTTGTTTCTTTCCAGGTGCCCCACCACTCTCCTCCTGATGATCTTCTCCATGACCTTGCATACTATACACGTTAGTGATACAGGTCTGTAGTTTAGTGCCTCATGTCTGTCTCCCTTTTTAAAATTGGGACTACATTTGCCATTTTCCATACCTCAGGGAGTTGCCCAGTTTCAAATGATTGTGTTGAAAGATCTTTGTTAATGGCCACACAATATCTCTGCTCCCTCTTTAAGGACCCATGGAGAGATGTTGTCTGGTCCCACCACCTTAGAGGTGTCAAGTTCGCATAGCTTCTTCACCTCCTCCTTGGTTATATGTACCTCATCCAGCACTTGCTGGTGTGCCCCCCTGTTCTGATTTCTTGGAGTCCTACTGGTTTCCACTGTAAATACCTCTTTAAATCTTGTGTTGAGCTCCTGACATACCTCTCGGTCGTTTCTTGTTAATTCTCCATCACCCTTCCTCAGTCTGATTACCTGGTCCTTGACTGTTGTTTTCCTCCTGATGTGGCTGTACAACAGCTTCGGGTCAGTCTTTACTTTTGATGCTATGTCATTTTCATATTGTCTCTGAGCCTCCCTTCTTATCTGTGCATATTCGTTTCTGGCTCTTCGGCTGATTTCTTTATTTTCCTGAGTTCTCTGTCTTTTGTACCTTTTCCATTCTCTAGTACACCTAGTTTTTGCCTCCCTACACCTTTGGGTGAACCAAGGACTCGTTCTGTTCTTCCCATTATTTCTGTTTTCCCTTGGGAACAAACCTCTCCTCTGCCTCCTTGCATTTTGTTGCTACATAGTCCATCATTTCTTGTACTGGTTTTTCCTGTCAGTTCCCTCTCCCAACTGAATGTCTTGAAGGAAGTTCCTCATGCCTGAGTAGTTCCCCCTTTTGTAGTTTGGTTTTTCCCAGCCTATTCCTGCTACTCTCTCCACTTGGAGCTCAACTATGTAGTCGAAGCACAGAACCACATGATCACTAGCTCCCAGGGGCCTTTCATACATGATACCCTCGATGTCCGAACTACTCATGGTGAATACAAGGTCCAACCTTGCTGTTCATCCTCTCTCTCTCTCTGGTAGTGTCTCTAACATGTTGATGCATGAGGTTCTCCAGTACCACATCCATCATCTTGGCTCTCCATGTTTCGGGACCCCATGGGGCTCCAGGTTTTCCCAGTCAATCTCCTTGTGATTGAAATCACCCATAACTAGTAACTTTGCTCCTCCCATGTGTGCTCTCCTGGCCACCTCGGCTAGTGTGTCGATCATTGCTCTGTTGCTCTCATCGTATTCTTCTCTTGGTCTCCTGCAGTTCTGTGGTGGGTTGTACATTACTGCAATTATCACCTTATGTCCCTCAGACTGGATTTGTTCCTACTAAGTAGTCCCTTTCGCCCATGCCCTCCATTCCTTCCATTTTCTCAAAACCCCACTGGTTTTTAATGAGCAGTGCAACTCCTTCTCCCCCTCTCCTCCCTCTGTCTTTCCTGAGGATTTGATATCCGGATGGAAAGATTGAATCTGTTTATTATTCTGGTGAGTTTTGTTTCTGTGAGTGCTATTATGTCTGGGGATGTCTCTTTGATTCTTTCGTGCCACTCCTCATACTTGTTTGTTATTCCATCTGCATTTGTATACCACACCTTCAACTTCTTTTCTAAGACTGTGGTCTGGGAGGTATATTGGGGTTGGGGAAGTGGGAGACCTGGTAAGGAACTATGGGTTGTTGCTGTGGGGTGGAGTTTGTAATGTAGTGGGTGGGGGCATTGGATGTGGCATGGGTGTTTTGATTTAGAGTGTTTGGTTGCACTGGGGTTGACCTGGTTGGGAGGCTTCTATAGGAAGTTGTGAGGGAGGCTGTATTTGATCTTCTTCCTGGGTCTGGGATCTCCTGTCTGTCTTCTCCATCCCCTCTCTTTCCTCCTTTCGCCTTTGTACCATCTCTCTCTGTTTCTTCCTTTCTTCTTGTGTTCTGTCGCCGTGTGTTCCTGTATGCCGTAATGTCCCTTAATCGTGCTTTCTCCTGCAGGATCCTGGTCCGAGTCGCTTCTGCCTTGAAGGTCACTCTCACTGGCCGGGTTCTTTTTTTTTACAAACCCCCCTATTCTCCGAAAATTTTCCAGCTGGGTCATATCGTCTTCTCCTATTGCTTTCATGATGCTTTCAATTGCTTTTTTTTCCCCTTGTTTTCTTGCTTCATATGTTTCCCCTTCGACTTCCTGGAGCCCATACACAAAGACTGACCTCACCCTTTCATTCTCCCACTGCATATCCCTGTGTATCCCCTCATTTAATTTGGTTTCCTCCACTGCAGCTTTCCTTTCATCAGTTTCACTGGCTAATGTACTTGGGCTCAGTGGCCTGTCATTTTCCCTTCTCGGCTTCCTTGGGCTCTGTTGTTGTCTGTTAGGGCCTCCACATAAAGCTTAGCTCTTTCATTTGCTACAGTCTCCTCTGATAGAGATTCTCCATGCAGTTGTGCCCCTTCTTTCCCTACAGTCCCCTTATTTGTGGCTGAGGTAGCAGTCTCTGTTGTCAATCCCAAAATGTTCTTTAGTTCTTTAGGCTGTTTCAGATTTTTCAATTCCTCTTCTAAACTCTGTATCCTAGCTTCTGCTGCTTTGACATGCACCTCCCACTTCCTGCTTTCCATATCTATCCTCTCTTCCATTCTCATGCTAAGTTCTTCTAGTTTTTTTCCCATTCATGATCCCTTTTTATGAGCTCTGCTGCCCAATCTTCCTTTGCATTTTCCTCCTCCTGTCCCTTGGTTTTTCTTGTTGCTCTCTGGCAACCCATTTTTGTTTTATCCTGATTGCCTCAGAGTGGTCGAGACTCAGCTCCTGGCCCCGCCTCTTCACTGGCCGCTACTAGGTCCTCCCTCTCCCTGCTTCATAAGCTTTATCATACCACTTGCCAGTCACACCCTCGTAGCCCTGTGGGTTTTATCGTACATACTCTTTAAACTATGTATGGAGTCTGCCTCTGCCACTTCTTAATCGAGACCAGTGATTCCCAAAGTGGGGGGTACCACTTTTGGTACCCCCCGTTACCCAAAGTGGGTCAGAAGACCGAAAGCTCCAGCTGCGGGTCATACCTAACCTAACCTAACCTAACCTAACGTAGACGACATAAACTTCATTGAATATAATCTACTTTGAGTAATTAGATTCACCCAGCTGAGTTAATATCCTGGATAAGGCCGCTACCTGTAGATATATTCACATAATCAGTTTAATTGGTAATTCAAGGGAGCCGTCAGGGGGTAGGTAATCAAGAATGGGTGGTAGTTAGTGAATGGGGTTAATTATAATGAAGGGGTAGGAGGCTGGAATTGGTGCTTTAATGGTAGGGTTAGGATGATGGTGGGAGTGTGTGTGGGTAGGTGGAGTGATGTAGGGTTCCTGTGTGGAGGTTATTTTATTACCTTCCAAACCCTTTCTTACTGCCTTCCTGATTACCTCTCTCCCTTCTTCCCTCACTACCCTTCTCCCTTCTTCCTTCGCTACCTCCTTCCCCTCCCCCCCTCCCCCCTCACTCTCTCCTGCTGTTCTTCCTTACTGTTACTCTCTGCTTTTGTCCCTCAGGTATTTTTTTATCTATAGATTACTTGACTTATTAACCCGTCAGTGCTGTCTTGTCCAGAAAAAAAATTTCTTTCCCGCCCCATCTTGTTTTTTTTTTATCCTGATCATAAACCCCAGAAAATCAGCAAGACGCAACTTTCCATCCCTTTATGCTTTATACCCCTCCTTTTTTTTTTTTTCTGGTACAGTATGGCATATTAATTGGGACAGTGACGAAGAAATTTTTATTTGCAAAATTTAATGTTTATTTGGAAATTAACGGCAATGTATGAGGGTTTAATCGTTTTAATAAGAGATATGACTACCCTTTGCCTTTTAAACATTGCTACACGTTTTTGATAGAATTGACCAATGTAAACACATTTTGGCAAGTTCTGTCGTGGCACCAGGTCCTAATAACAACAGCAATTAGTTTTTCCACAATTAAATAATCCTGTTTCACGATCCTGCTTTTGATTATTGCTCATAGATTCTTAATTGGGTTAAAGGGATGAGAGTTTCCGGGTTCGTTTAAACGTTAACCCGTTCTTCGAAAAATGTTAGCTTTTTTGGAGGTGTGGGGGTGCTAGATCCTGCTGGAAAATGTCTTCTCCGTCAGGAAAGTCTCTGTCCACAATGAGAAGTAAATGAGTTGCCAGGATTGCCTTGTATTTGTCACTGTTCATCGTTCCCTCAACAATAGCAAGCCGTCCAGGGCCTTGAGCATAAAACTACTCCAAAACATCTTAGGGGTTTTGGCGCTTGTTGAATGTGTCCATTCCGAAGAGGTTCGCCTTTGCTCGGTCTCACTACCATTGATCTGTACCCATGTTCTTCAAAATGCGCCTCATCTGAAAATATAACTTTTTCCATTCAAACTGTCAGTCCCTCTATGATCTCAGTGCCCACCCCAAAATAAGTAAAATAAGATTTTTGCTCGGATTTTTAGCCCCCGGAGGGGTTTGCCACCCCGGATAACCCAAGAAAGTCAGTGCGTCATCGAGGACTGTCTAACTTATTTCCATTGGGGTCCTTAATCTTGTCCCCCAGGATGCGACCCACACCAGTCTACTAACACCCAGGTACCTATTTGCTGCTAGGTGAACAGGACAAAAGGTGTAAGGAAACGTGTCGAAAGTTTTCCCCCCGCCCGGGAAAACGAAAAAAAGGGCCCCGCGTGTGAAGGGGAGTTTAGCACCCGGCCCCGGGCCCCCCAGCCGTTTTTACTTCGTGGCAGCAGTCAATAATTGTTTCTTTTCTGGTTTTTCGTAGTTTGCCAACCTCAAGGAACCCCGTCGAATGAAGCCAAATTCTTGTGATCTTTGCTGTTTTCTTTGGATCTTCATACTATTTCTTTGATAACTTGTCATGTGAAGTGTTTTCTTGCGTTTTCTTTCCCCATCTTTGGACGAGCGCTCCCAATCACCAGCGTCATAGTTCTTAGAATCCCACCCAAAAAGTTGCTTTTTTAGGCTCGAATTTTCGGAGATCTGATAATCAAATCAGCGTGTTTTCTAAGAGCTACAATACTTGCATAGTTCCTAGGTGCAACATTCATCACGAATCTTAGCAGTAATCATGAATTGAAAGGGAGAATTTGGCGAAACCACAGTCACTAATGGAGCATGCTTGCAGGAATAGCTTTACAGAACAACAGCTGCTGTAGCACTGACGAGAGTCGCAGGGTTGCCAGAAGTCGGTAGCAAACTCTTCTGAAAAGAAAAGAACCCAAACTACATTTAGCCGGAGACTAAGACGTATAAGATAATCACAAAATTTAGTCCTATCCCAGTTTGCCCACTACTGTAAGATGTATACCAATGTCACTTTTATACAATACTTTTTATACAATACTTGCTATGTAATCCCAGAAATTGGCTTAGCGCTTCTTTTTGATTATAATAATAATCCCAGAAATAACTGTCACTAGGTTTTCTAGTTCCTCAACTCTCCTGTTTTCCATTTCTTTCCTCACTGTTCGGTAGCCCTCTGGGAATATCACATTTGTTATTATTCTTGAAAGCTTTGTCTCTGTAACAGCTATAATGTCAGGGTTTTCTCTTCTGTTCTTTTTCTCATGACTTGTTGGTGATTCCATCTTCATTCTAATATTGTTCTCTGTCTGTTCTATATCTTAATGTTCTCTGGGCAAGCTGTATGTTTTCAGTGTGTACTCACCTAATTGTGATTGCAGGGGTTGATTCATAGCTCCTGCCCCCGCTTCTTCACTGGTCACTACTAGGCCCGCTCTCTTCCTGTCCATGAGCCTTATCATACCTCTTCTTAAAGCTATGTATGGATCTACCTCCACTACATCACTCTCCATACTTACACTTCATGTGTGTGTACTCACCTATTTGTACTCACCTATTTGTGGTTGCAGGGGTCGAGTGTGTGTGTGTGTGTGTGTGTGTGTGTGTGTGTAAACATGGAAGGGTTCAGTATCAAAGGACTGGCACACATGTGTGCCCACCTGACATCTGTGCTTATAACACGACTCCACTAACTACCAGCATAAGCTACATTAATCACCATTATACGCCACCTTAATCTCCACTATAATCCACGTTAATCACCATTATGTGTTACGAATCACCGTATTTAAGGTGATTTTTCCCAGGCACAAGTCTAGACAGCGGGTAGCGGGCGGACGGGTAGCGGCATGCGGTAAGGATGCGGCTGCGGGAAGCAGAGCACCAGTCAGTAGGTGCTTAGAGACGGGGGAGTAGAGACGCTGTTGCTGCTGCTGCTCACTCTAGAGCTGCTCTACCGTGTTCAGTGCTCGCTGCTGTTTCCTGTTGCCTCTACCACAGCTGTCTCAACAAGGTGATCAGCCACACCCTTCCCCTAGTTTACTAGTTTGTGATGGGGAAGGAGGGGGAGTGTCATGCCAGTAGTGACACCAATATTGGCACTGAAAAATGCCAACTGTGTATGCGTGTGTATTTTAACAACCAGTCCACCGTACATAATCATACAACCTCGTTAAAGAATCTTGTATAACGTCAAATTTCGTTGATTCGAGAAAATTTGCGATGTTAATTATGACTTTAAATAAGTTTACGTTCGTGATTTAAGTAGTTAATAAGTTTACGTTCGTGATTTAAGTAAATAATGTTTGTTTACGTTCGTGATTTAAGTAAATAATAAGTTTGTTTACGTTCGTGATTTAAGTAGTTAATAAGTTTGTTTACATTCGTGATTTAAGTTGTTAAAAAATTTTTGTTTACGTTGTGATTTAAGTTTTTTAATAAGTTTTTTACGTTCGTGATTTAAGTTGTTAATAAGTTTTTTACGTTCTTTGTTTTAAAGTCTTTAAATTTTTTTTTGTGTTTTGGTTACGTGAGGAATTTTTTGTTAGGTTTTTTGGGTAGAAAAATACTAGTTCGGGGAAATTTGTTAATGTTAACCTAACGGCAGCCGAGGGGGGTTTTTTTTGGGGGGGCCTTTTGGTTTACCCAGGGCCCATGTGGGTGTGAGGGTTATGCGGGTGGGGGGAACAGCCCCCCATAGGCGTGGACACCATTTTGGGTGTTGGGACGCTCATGTGGGTGTTGTGACGCTCTTGAGGGTGTTGGGACCCCTCATGGGGATTTTGGGCCCCCCTTTCATTGGATTGCGTTCATGGGGGGGCTGTTACCCCCATGTGGGTTTTTGTGAGGGTTTAATGTGGGTTTTTGCCCCACGCCCTTTCGGGTGTTTGTCACACCCATGGGGGGTGTAAACACCCAGCGGGTGTTGTCACCCCCCATGCGGGTTGTCAGGGCCTTTGTGGGGGGTTTTTTTAAAAACCCCCCCCCCCCCAGTGGGTGTTTTTCACGCCCATGTGGGTGTTGTCACCCCCAGGTGGGTGTTGTCACCCCCTTTGCGGGTGTTGTCACCCCCTTGCGGGTGTCACCCCCATGCGGGTGTCACACCCATGGGGGGGTCACCCCCTGCGGGTGTTGCCCACCCCCATGTGGGTGTTGTCCCCCCGGGCGGGGGTTCTCACCCCCATTTGGGCATCCACCCTCCGATCTTTTTCTCCCTTAAAGGGGTCCCTTGTTTTGGGAAAGAAGGGATCTTTTTTCCAAAGGGCCCTCACTGCTACGTTATTTTAAAAATTAAAAACCCTTAAAAAATTTCCCTTTAAAACCTGGCACTTTGCCCCCCCGCGGGGTTACGCATATAGTCCCAAGTTAACTAGAAAATTATATAATCTTACCCCACCCCAAGGAAAAAAAACTGAAGATTCCTAAAATAGGTATCTAAATTTAGTTTTTTATTGCGTCAATTTTATTTTGAAGGTGAACATTAAAATGGTGTAAAAAAATCCCGACAGGTTGTTAGGTAAGACACATATGCAACAGTTGGCATCAAATTTTTTCAAAAAACGTTTCGCCTACACAGTAGGCTTCTTCAGTCAAATTTATAAAAAAAGTTGAAGAACAGAAGATACTTGAAGACGATTAATCGCCCATAACCCTTTTTAAATTTAAGTTTTGGGGGGTGGCTGATTACATCGTCTTAAGTATCTTTGTTTCTATCAACTTTTCTGTACTCGACTGAAAAGCCTATGTGTAGGCGAAACGTTTCAAAAAAATTTTGCCTAAAATGTTGCATATGTTGGGCTTACCAACCTTTGTGAAGACATTTGTAACAAAAGGTTATAAATGAAACCCTTTAATTTTTTTAAAAGGGGTTTTGGGCCGGGGAAGCCAGGGGGGAAGGCCTCGGGGGCAGAAAGCCAAAGTCCAAAAGGGGGGTCATCATTTTGGGGCTAAGACCCCCGTCAGGAAAAATTTTTTCCTGTTTCCCGACGAAACCCTTTCCTAACCAACCTTTAGTGAAGGTTTTGGCTAGGGTTTCAAGGCCGATAGGCTGGTTAAAATTTTTTTTGGGAATGTTAAAAAAGGTTTTGGGTTAGGCCCAGGAAATCGATGGTAGGCTATCATAAAATTTGTTAACCTCTTCGGGTTCCGTCCCCTCCCCCCCCCCTTACCCTTTCGGGCCCCTTTCAGGTTTTGCGCTTCTCCCTAAATGTTTTAAAAACTGAGGTGATCTCGGGGGGACCCTACAGAGGGTCTTAATCCCAAAAAATTGGAGCTTTCCCCACCTTTTCCTCGGATTAAACCAAGCTCTGTTTTAAATTTGGGGAGTTTTAAATGGTTTCCCAAAAATAATAATAAAATTTTTTTTCTATTACTACTACTACTAATAATAATAAATTAAAAAAAATTTAAACGTGGGGTAACTTGTATTCAATATTTGTTTCTTAATTTTTTTTTTCGTTTTCATTTTCAACTTTTTTGATTTCTTCAGGACTCGGTAAAACTTCGAATTGTTTCTGATTTGGTGTGGGTTTTTTTTTTTTTTTTTGTATTTAAAGTATTTTTTAAGAAGGAGTCCTCAGGGGGGGTACGATCTAAAACCAGTTTTATGCAAACCCCGGGGGTAGGCAAGGGGGGCCTGTTATAAAATGTTAATTTAATCTCTCTTTGTTTAAATTTCCTACCCCCCGCTTCCCAGGGGCCTGACAACCTAAGGTTTAGTGCTCTCCCAGAAAAAAACATGATAAAATAGTAATTTAACGTCGTTTGGCATTTAACGCCTCGTTTTTTGTTATGATTTCCCCTGTTTCTCATAATTTTTATTCGTTAAAGTTCTTACTTTTATTGGGCCCAAACTAAGAGTGTTTCCCACCTCAGCTTATTTTAAAAACCCTTTCTTTAAATTTAAAAATAGTTTTTTTTATTTTGCATTGTTACTCGAATCATTTGAAATGATTGATTCAGGTGAAATTTTGGTTCTTGAGGGGGACAGTCAGAATGTAGTGGTTGTCTGCTTTCCTGTCTTTTGGTTTTCTTCACGCCTTTTCCGGGAAGTGAAGCCGGGGTGTTACCATGCCACTATTTGTCTTTTTATATAGTTTTTAGGTCACCCACATCTTTCCGGGTGTTGAAGGCTCTGCTGAAATGACATCTATCTCGGGGGTTTAGGGCGGAGGGGAGGTTTGGGCTTGCATCGTTCTTGTTTTGTCTAGAATTTTTGGGTGAGGGCAAGGGGGAAAGGGGGTCCAAGAAAGTGGTGCTACTCAAAGGGGTGAGCCCCCACTTTGCAAACCTCTGCTGCTGTTAGCTTATTATCTGCCGTGTTTACATGATTGACCACGAAATTCCTCATAGACATTTTTATGGTCATATTTCACCCCTAGGATATCCACCTGATCCCTGGCTCTTAACACTCTTCCATTCATTGTTACTACAGCTCCGGCAAAGACTTTGGGTAGCTTTAAAAAGAGATTGAACAAATATACGAGTGGGAGGAGCGGGGTTTGATTAGTGTCTGGGGTACGGAAGTAAATTCTTGCGCGGCTCTGAGGAAAGGTGGGACATTAAAATGGTATAAAATACCGACAGGTTGTTAGGTAAGACACATATGCAAAAGTTAGGTACCTTTATTTCGAAACGTTTCGCCTACACAGTAGGCTTCTTCAGTCGAATATAGAAAAGTTGATAGAAGCAGAAGATACTTGAAGACGATGTAATCAGTCCATCACCCTTAAAGTTTTGAGGTGGTTAGTCCCTCAGTCTGGAGAAGAGCATTGTTCCATAGTATGAAACAATATGGTGGGACAGATACATGGGTGGTTTTGATAAGGACCTGCCTCGTATGGGCCAGTACGCCTGCTGCAGTGTTCCTCCATTCTTATGTTTAAATTTAACCTACCACCGTTTTCCCCATGTTTTTATAACTGTGTGCCTGAGAGTGGCTTGAATTTCCTCTCTTGCATAAGGCATGGGATTCTGGCATATGTTGAAGATAATAAATTAGACGCATGTGCAATATCTGGGTATGTTAGGTAAGACACATATGCAACAGTTAGGTATCTTTATTATGAAACGTTTCGCCTACACACTAGGCTTCTTCAGTCAAGTACAGAAAAGTTGATAGAAGCAGAAGATACTTGAAGACAATGTAATCAGTCCATCACCCTTAAAGTTTTGAGGTGGTCAGTCCCTCAGTCTGGAGAAGAGCATTGTTCCATAGTATGAAACAATATGGAGATGAAGTGACAGGATGGAGCTTTTTATAGCGCCAAGAGGTGAGACGTAGGCCACTAGGAGAGGTAAGAACTCAGATGTTGAGAAGTCAGGTCCCTCTCAAATCCAGCCGCTCTCACTAGTGGAAGTTGTCGAAGTTGATTGCAGGTCTGTACCAAGATACCCTTGTGTTGCAGTGTCTGACAGATTGAACATTAAAATGGTATAAAATACCGACAGGTTGTTAGGTAAGACACATATGCAACAGTTACCTAACTGTTGCATATGTGTCTTACCTAACAACCTGTCGGTATTTTATACCATTTTAATGTTCAATATCTGGGTATCTTTAATTTGTAGACGTATCTCCATCCAGTGGGTTTATCAGTACAATACAAGGACATAATCTAAAGACTAATACTAGAAATTCTTTAAAAGCACGGTGCTCATCACCTGCTCCTTGACTGAGGGACTAATTACCTCGTCTTCCATTGTCTTCTGTATATATTTCTGAAGTCTTCAGTTGTGAATATCAAAATGGTGTACAGTACCGACAGGTTGGTAGGTAAGACAGGCAACAGTCACTTACTACTTTCTGTATTCGACTGAAGAAGCCTACTGTGTAGGCGAAACGTTTCGGAATAAAGTTGCCTAACTGTTGCCTATGTGTCTTACCTACCAGTCTTCAGTTGTGTCCATGTATTGATCAAGCCACTGGATGACGAAACGTCTACAAATTAAAAATACGCAGATCTACATGTGTCGAATTAATCTTGTTGTTGTATGCCGTTGATATAAGATGAAGGCCATTGAGGTAGATATTCCATAACAGTTGACCGAACACACTTTGTGTTCGACTGAGTGCCATGTGAATATATATATATATATATATATATTTTATATATATAAAATATATATATATATAATATTATATATATATATATATATATAATATATATATATATGCAATAAGATCACAGTAAACAGGTAATTTCAGAATATGCAAAACAACCACTCTGAAAGAATAGAGAAATTCCAAGCGGTTTTCGTGACTACTCACATTATCAAGGAACATAGTTCCTTGATAATGTGAGAAATTCCAAGCGTTTTCGTGACTACTCACATTATCAAGGAACATAGTTCCTTGATAATGTGAGTAGTCACGAAAACGCTTGGAATTTCTCTATTCTTTCAGAGTGTGTGTGTGTGTGTATAATATATATATATAATATAAT
>NC_069429.1:1950145-2025145 GCF_026875155.1 Cherax quadricarinatus | reverse complement strand
ATTTCAGTGTATATACCCTGAGAGGTGTATTTGAGTGTATATACCCTGAGAGGTGTATTTCAGTGTATATACCCTGAGAGGTGTATATCAGTGTATATACCCTGAGAGGTGTATATCAGTGTATATACCCTGAGAGGTGTATGTCAGTGTATATACCCTGAGAGGTGTATTTCAGTGTATATACCCTGAGAGGTGTATTTCAGTGTATATACCCTGAGAGGTGTATTTGAGTGTATATACCCTGAGAGGTGTATTTGAGTGTATATACCCTGAGAGGTGTATTTGAGTGTATATACCCTGAGAGGTGTATTTCAGTGTATATACCCTGAGAGGTGTTATTAATCAGTGTATATACCCTGAGAGGTGTATATCAGTGTATATACCCTGAGAGGTGTATTTCAGTGTATATACCCTGAGAGGTGTATTTCAGTGTATATACCCTGAGAGGTGTATTTGAGTGTATATACCTGAGAGGTGTATTTGAGTGTATATACCCTGAGAGGTGTATTTGAGTGTATATACCCTGAGAGGTGTATTTGAGTGTATATACCCTGAGAGGTGTATTTGAGTGTATATACCCTGAGAGGTGTATTTCAGTGTATATACCCTGAGAGGTGTATTTCAGTGTATATACCCTGAGAGGTGTATTTGTGTATATACCCTGAGAGGTGTATTTGAGTGTATATACCCTGAGAGGTGTATTTGAGTGTATATACCCTGAGAGGTGTATTTGAGTGTATATACCCTGAGAGGTGTATTTCAGTGTATATACCCTGAGAGGTGTATTTGAGTGTATATACCCTGAGAGGTGTATTTCAGTGTATATACCCTGAGAGGTGTATTTGAGTGTATATACCCTGAGAGGTGTATTTGAGTGTATATACCCTGAGAGGTGTATTTCAGTTTATATACCCTGAGGTGTATTTCAGTGTATATACCCTGAGAGGTGTATTTGAGTGTATATACCCTGAGAGGTGTATATCAGTGTATATACCATGAGAAGTGTATTTCAGTGTATATACCCTGAGAGGTGTATATCAGTGTATATACCCTGAGAGGTGTATTTCAGTGTATATACCCTGAGAGGTGTATTTCAGTGTATATACCCTGAGAGGTGTATTTGAGTGTATATACCCTGAGAGGTGTATTTGAGTGTATATCCCCTGAGAGGTGTATTTGAGTGTATATACCCTGAGAGGTGTATTTGAGTGTATATACCCTGAGAGGTGTATTTGAGTGTATATACCCTGAGAGGTGTATTTCAGTTTATATACCCTGAGAGGTGTATATACCCTGAGAAGTGTATTTCAGTGTATATACCCTGAGAGGTGTATATCAGTGTATATACCCTGAGAGGTGTATTTCATTGTATATACCCTGAGAGGTGTATTTCAGTGTATATACCCTGAGAGGTGTATTTGAGTGTATATACCCTGAGAGGTGTATTTGAGTGTATATACCCTGAGAGGTGTATTTGAGTGTATATACCCTGAGAGGTGTATTCAGTGTATATACCCTGAGAGGTGTATATCAGTGTATATACCCTGAGAGGTGTATTTCAGTGTATATACCCTGAGAGGTGTATATCAGTGTATATACCCTGAGAGGTGTATTTCAGTGTATATACCCTGAGAGGTGTATTTCAGTGTATATACCTTGAGAGGTGTATTTGAGTGTATATACCCTGAGAGGTGTATTTGAGTGTATATACCCTGAGAGGTGTATTTGAGTGTATATACCCTGAGAGGTGTATTTAGTGTATATACCCTGAAGAGGTGTATATCAGTGTATATACCCTGAGGGGTGTATTTCAGTGTATATACCCTGAGAGGTGTATTTCAGTGTATATACCCTGAGAGGTTATTGAGTGTATATACCCTGAGAGGTGTATTTGAGTGTACATACCCTGAGAGGTGTATTTGAGTGTATATACCCTGAGAGGTGTATTTGAGTGTATATACCCTGAGAGGTGTATTTGAGTGTATATACCCTGAGAGGTGTATTTGAGTGTATATACCCTGAGAGGTGTATTTCAGTGTATATACCCTGGAGGTGTATTTCAGTGTATATACCCTGAGAGGTGTATTTGAGTGTATATACCCTGAGAGGTGTATTTCAGTGTATATACCCTGAGAGGTGTATTTGACTGTATATACCCTGAGAGGTGTATTTCAGTGTATATACCCTGAGAGGTGTATTTCAGTGTATATACCCTGAGAGGTGTATTTCAGTGTATATACCCTGAGGTGTATTTCAGTGTATATACCCTGAGAGGTGTATTTCAGTGTATATACCCTGAGAGGTGTATTTGAGTGTATATACCCTGAGAGGTGTATTTCAGTGTATATACCCTGAGAGGTGTATTTCAGTGTATATACCCTGAGATGTTTGTATATATGAGTGGTGTATATACCCTGAGAGGTGTATTTGAGTGTATATACCCTGAGAGGTGTATTTCAGTGTATATACCCTGAGAGGTGTATTTCAGTGTATATACCCTGAGAGGTGTATTTCAGTATATATACCCTAAGAGGTGTCTTTCAGTGTATATACCCTGAGAGGTGTATTTGAGTGTATATACCCTGAGAAGTGTGTTTCAGTGTATATACCCTGAGAAGTGTATTTCAGTATATATACCCTCAGAGGTGTATTTCAGTGTATATACCCTGAGAGGTGCATTTCAGTGTATATACCCTGAGAGGTGTATTTCAGTGTATATACCCTGAGAGGTGTATTTCATTGTATATACCCTGAGGTGTATTTCAGTCTATATACCCTGAGAGGTGTATTTCAGTGTATATACCCTGAGAGGTGTATTTCAGTGTATGTACCCTGAGAGGTGTATTTCAGTGTATGTACCTTGAGAGGTGTATTTGTGTATATACCTGAGAAGTGTATTTCAGTGTATATACCCTGAGAGGTGTATTTCAGTGTATATACCCTGAGAGGTGCATTTCAGTGTATATACCCTGAGAGGTGTATTTCAGTGTATATACCCTGAGAGGTGTATTTCATTGTATATACCTTGAGAGGTATTTCATTGTATATACCCTGAGAGGTGTTTTTCAGTGTGTATACCCTGACAGGTGTATTTCAGTGTATATACCCTGAGAGATGTATTTGAGTGTATATACCCTGAGAGGTGTATTTCAGTATATATACCCTGAGAGGTGTCTTTCAGTGTATATTCCCTGAGAGGTGTATTTGAGTGTATATACCCTGAGAGGTGTATTTCATTGTATATACCCTGAGAGGTGTTTTTCAGAGTGTATACCCTGACAGGTGTATTTCAGTGTATATACCCTGAGAGGTGTATTTCATTGTATATACCCTGAGAGGCGTATTTCAGTGTATATACCCTGAGAGGTGTATTTCATTGTATATACCCTGAGAGGCGTATTTCAGTGTATATACCCTGAGAGGTGTATTTCAATGTATATACCCTGAGAGGAGTCTTTCAGTGGATATACCCTGAGAGGTGTATTTCAGTGTATATACCCTAAGAGGTGTATTTCAGTGTATATACAATGAGAGGTGTATTTGAGTGTATATACCTTGAGAGGTGTATTTCAATATTTATACCCTGAGAGGTGTCTTTCAGTGTATATACCCTGAGAGGTGTATTTCAATGTGTACACCCTAACAGGTGTATTTCAGTGTATATACCCTGACAGGTGTATTTCAGTGTATATACCCTGAGAGGTGTATTTCAGTGTATATACCCTGAGAGGTGTATTTCAGTGTATATACCCTGAGAGGTGTCTTTCATTGTATATATCCTGAGAGGTGTATTTCAATGTGTACACCCTAACAGGTGTATTTCAGTGTATATACCCTGAGAGGTGTATTTCAGTGTATATACCCTGAGAGGTGTATTTCAGTGTATATACCCTGAGAGGTGTATTTCAGTGTATATACCCTGAGAGGTGTATTTCAGTGTATATACCCTGAGAGGTGTATTTCAGTGTATATACACTGAGGGTGTATTTCAGTGTATATACACTGAGAGGTGCATTTCAGTGTATATACACTGAGGGTGTATTTCAGTGTATATACCCTGAGAGGTGTATTTCAGTGTATATACACTGAGAGGTGCATTTCAGTGTATATACACTGAGGGTGTATTTCAGTGTATATACACTGAGAGGTGCATTTCAGTGTATATACACTGAGGGTGTATTTCAGTGTATATACCCTGAGAGGTGTATTTCAGTGTATATACCCTGAGAGGCGTATTTCAGTGTATATACACTGAGAGGTGCATTTCAGTGTATATACATTGAGGGTGTATTTCAGTGTATATACCCTGAGAGGTGTATTTCAGTGTATATATACTGAGAGGTGCATTTCAGTGTATATACACTGAGGGTGTATTTCAGTGTATATATACTGAGAGTTTATTTTCAACCCCATTTTAGGGATTAAATTATTCATGTCAGGTAGTAGTCATAATGACCCTCGTGTAGTCGATTGGCTTCAAACCCAATTAATTATTAACCAGTGCCTGAGCGTCTGTAGTGACGTAATAATCGTGTGATAGTTATAGGCCTAAAGAATAATCAGTAGCATATAGTATTCTGTCTACTTATCAAGCACTACAGTGATACGGAAAATACCAGATATTTCTAGGCCTAAATTTTTTGGGAGGGTGGTTGAGGACGGTATTGTGTGTGTGTGTGTGTGTGTGTACTCACCTAGTTGAGGTTGCTCACCTAGTTGAGGTTGCGGGGGTCGAGTCCGAGCTCCTGGCCCCGCCTCTTCACTGATCGCGCGTGTGTGTGTGTGTGTGTGTGTGTAGTGTGTAGTGTGTGTGTGTGTGTGTGTGTGTGTGTGTGTGTGTGTAGTGTGTGTGTGTGTGTGTGTGTGTTAGTGTGTAGTGTGTGTGTAGTTGTGTGTGTGTGTGTGTAGTGTGTGTGTGTGTGTGTGTGTGTGTGGTGTGTGTGTGTGTGTAGTGTGTGTGTGTGTGTGTGTGTGTGTGTGTGTGTGTGTGTGTGTGTGTGTGTGTAGTACACACACAGGAACATATATTTATATTATATATATATATATATATTATAATATATATATATATATATATATAATATTGAGTGTGAGGGGAATGTTGCCTTGACGCTGGTGAAATGCTCTTGATCCAAAGAACTGGAGCTTCCTTACATTAAGTCTAAATATCTCCTATTCCTCAGGGGCTTTATAGCCCTTACGGGTTTTGTACTTCCTCATGGCGATACTATAAAAATGGGTAGCGTGGGGGGCGGTGACCTCCGGAGCTCCCACTAGATAAAAACACAAAGGCAAAATAAGGTGACTAGAACAGTACACAAATAACTGTAGACAACCTGTACTGTCAGAACAGACAGCCTAAGCCGTCTGTTCTGACTAGTTCATATTTCGCGGCATTTAAGTGCTGCCCTCTGTAGGCTCACCCAGGTCAGTGGGAGGCTAGGCCCATTCGCCCTCACTCCTAGGCCGACCGACTTGATAGGCACAAGTGCTCTCCCTCCACGGACTGGCTAGCGGTCATTCCCTCAGATTGCCCGTTGTGTACTCCTATCCAATTAAAGCGAAACTAGTCCACGGCCGTATCATTGCTACCTACGCTACCTCCATCCGCACTAAACCGCTGTTCAACAGCAAGAACAGTAATAACATAACCGACACTAGGAGAAACAAACTTATTACGACTTTTCGGTTGGACTTCCTCTCCCTGCCCCGTCCCTACCCTCCTCTCGTATATATACCGGCTCCCTTACCTTCGTGTCTTAGTGGGAGACTAGTTAATGATCCAAGTGGGACCCAAAAGTCGCCATGAGTGTCTCCTATGTGCAGGTTATTTGCGTTTCCTCCAGGTAGGTAACAAGACTGATATTTTAATAACTGTTTACTTACCTCTTTCCGGCTACAGCCGCAGTTATGATACTGGTGTGTCGTCTTCAGTACAGACAGGCCCTGCTTTACAGCGCTGCCTTATACGATGTTTCGCTAATGCAGCGGTTTTAATTTATACCCATTATTCATTTATTCAGACATCCTGAACATTAAAATTGTATAAAATACCGACAGGTTGTTAGGTAAGACACATATGCAACAGTTAGGTATCTTTATTATGAAACGTTTCGCCTACACAGTAGGCTTCTTCAGTCAAGTACAGAAAAGTTGATAGAAGCAGAAGATACTGATTACATCGTCTTCAAGTATCTTCTGCTTCTATCAACTTTTCTGTACTTGACTGAAGAAGCCTACTGTGTAGGCGAAACGTTTCATAATAAAGATACCTAACTGTTGCATATGTGTCTTACCTAACATTCAGACATCCTACAATAAATATATTCACACTATGAGCTAATGACGAAAATATTTTGAAGTAAGTAATGTGTGTACGGTATATGAATTTTTTAGGCCCTAGCGTTATTGCTCACTTAATATATGATAGTGTAAACATATCAGGTTTTTTTTATGCAGTTGAAAGTTAAAAAAGCTATATTTCACTTTACAGCGATTTTTGCATTACAACAGTAGCCCAGAACCTAACCTGCTGTATAAGCGAGGTCCTGATGGCCTCCCAGTCCCCCGATATTTTATGACCCTGTGGTCATACAGAATCTGAGAGTCATACATCACCTGTAATCATACACCTCCTGTATGACCCCAATACCTAGGTTCACGTAACAATTTTCAGTAAAGAAAATGATAATTTTGAGTGTGGGCAGAGTTAGTGTAGGTGTGATGAGTTAGACACTTGTGCAACACTTCGGTATCTTTATTGTGCAAACGTTTTGCCATCCAGTGGCTTCTTCAGTGCACTACAGAGAAGAATGGTTGAAGATTAGTAGGAGCTTGAGGTAATCAGTCCCTCAAACTCCTTCTGATCTTCAACCATTCTTCTCTGTATATGACTGAGGAAGCCACTGTATTGCGGAACATTTCCACAACAGAGATACCAAAGTGTTCCACAAGTGTTGTAATTCATCAGCCTCTCTGAGCCAGTTACGGTGGCTCGTGGCCTGGTGGCAAAAGCTCTCGCTTCTCACCCCTCAAGGAAGGTTCCTTGATGTTGGTGAGGGGCTCTTGATTTAGGGAATTGGATCTGTGCTCCAGTTCCCCGAATTAACCCTGAATGCCTTCCACATCCCCCCCCAGGCGCTGTATAATCCTCCGGGTTTAGCGCTTCCCCCTTGATTATAATAATAATCTCGCTTCTCACGATGAGGGTTCGATTCTCGACAAAGGAGTGGAAACATTGGGCGTGTTTTCTTACGCCAGCAGTAACAGCCTGGTTGATCAGGCTCTGATCCACCATGAGGCCTGGTCACAGACCGGGCCGCGGGGGGCGTTGACCCCTGGAACTCTCTCCAGGTAAACTCCAGGTAAACACCGGTTATACATGTTCACCCATCAGTAATAATGGGTACCTGGGTGTTAGTTGACTGGTGTGGGTCGCATCCTGGGACAAAACTGACCTAATTTACCCGAAAGGATCTGCGTAACAAGGGGCTTTCTATATACGTAGTATGTCATTGATGTTAACTATGGTCTGTATACCTTGTACATGTAGAAATAGATATTATCTCCACTGTAGGTGTGTGTAACCTACTGTATGTGTGTTGCAGGATGGGAGTGTTGTGGTGTGTATCACTGGTGGTGTTGGTGGTGATGGTGGTGCCACCTGCTGCGCCTTGTAGCTGCCTCCGCAAACATCCTCAACAACACGTTTGTGATGCTGACTACGGTAAGTACTCAAGAAATATATGACGCTCACTTAAAAATTATTTATATATATATATATATATATATATATATATATATATATATATATATATATATATATATATATATCATCAGACAGGTAGACTCCCCGTCTCCAAGCTGTGAGTGTGCCTCACTCTGGGGATTTCCTTTAAACAGTTCCCATTTCGGCAATTTTGGCACACCTCAACCCTAAGACCCTCCGTATAGCAGTGGTTCTCCGCCTCGCTGCCCGAATTCACACGGAATGCTCGTACTTGCGGCGATGCGCAAGCCAACCAATATGGTTCACATGGTCTTTACTGTAACAAAACTAAGGGCTGGCATGCAACACACAGTGAAATCAACGACAGCTGGATGCCCAGCCGAGAGGAAGCCCCGATCACTAGCAGCCAACATACCCAGAACCCAGCAATCTGCCCCGACGGAATCACCATCTATCCTTGGAAGCATGGAACTATACCTGTGTGTCGACGCTGGCTAACACCTACATCCATCACAGTGTGGGGCAACAGGGAGGAGTACAAGATCAACAAGTACAGGGACATAAGCCAACAGTATCAATTTGTCCCAGTGGGATCAGAGACCTTGGGATCATGGGGGAAGAAATACCACACATTTCCTTAAAGAATTGGGTTCCAGACTCATCGACACCACCAGGAACCCAAGGGCAGCCACTTTCATGTTCCAGCGCCTCAGCATGGCCATCCAGAGGGGAAATGCATGCTACATATTGGGCTCACGTCCGGCTTCGGAGAAGCTGGAGGAGATTCACAATCTTTGATATATTGTACCAATGTATTCATGTTTGTGTTTTCCGTCAATGTATTCTGCCTGTTAATAAGGATCACATACATTATAGAATGTAGGGGATGGTAGGAGAAGAAAATATTCAACCAGCTCCGGGGAGAACCTTGTGTTTTCCCTGAGATACATTCATTGTTTTCTCTGAGGATGAAGGTCCCAAGTCCAGTTATAGAGGTGGTGCCTCCCTATATTATATATATATTATATATATATATATATATATATATATATATATATATATATATATATAATATATATTTATATATATATATATATATGCAAAACAACCACTCTGAAAGAATAGAGAAATTCCAAGCGCTTTCGTGACTACTCACATTATCAAGCGCTTGGAATTTCTCTATTCTTTCAAAGTGGTTGTTTTGCATATTCTGAAATCGCCTGTTTACTGTGATCTTATTGCATATATATATATATTATATATATATTATAATATATATATATATATATATATATATAATATATATATAATATAATATAATATAATGCACCAGGATAACCCGGGGAAGGGTTAGCCACCCAGGATAACCCAGGGGAGGGTTAGCCACCCAGGATAACCCAGGGGAGGGTTAGCCACCCAGGATAACCCAGGGGAGGGTTAGCTACCCAGGATAACACGGGGGAGGGTTAGCCACCCAGGATAACCCGGGGGATGGTTAGCCACCCAGGATAACCCGGGGGAGGGTTAGCCACCCTGGTTATCCCGGGGGGTTATCCACCCAGGATAACCCGGGGAGGATTAGCCACACAGGATATACCCTGGGGAGGATTACTCACCTATGGTAACCTGGGAGGTGTTAGGCACCCGGGATAACCCCGGAGGAAGGTTAGCCACCCAAGATAACCCCGGGGGAGGGTTAGCCATCCAGGATAACCCACTGAAGTCAGTGTGTCATCTTGGTCTGTCTGTCTGATTTCCACTGTGGACCTTCAATCTTGTCCCCCAGGATGCCACCCATACCAGTCACTTAACACACCCAGGTACCTACTTACTGCTAGATGAACAGGGACAGCAGGTGTAAGGCGACTAACACACAGGTACCTACTTACTGCTAGGTGAACAGGGGCAGCAGGTGCAAGGTGACTAACACCCAGGTACCTACTTACTGCTAGATGAACAGGGACAGCAGGTGTAAGGCGACTAACACACAGGTACCTACTTACTGCTAGGTGAACAAGGGCAGCAGGTGCAAGGTGACTAACACCAAGGTACCTACTTACTGCTAGGTGAACAGGGACAGCAGGTGCAAGGTGACTAATACCCACGTACCTACTTACTGCTAGGTGAACAGGGGCAGCAGGTGCAAGGTGACTAACACCCAAGTATCTACTTACTGCTAGATGAACAGGGACAGCAGGTGTAAGGCGACTAACACCCAGGTACCTACTTACTGCTAGGTGAACAGGGGCAGCAGGTGCAAGGTGACTAACACCCAGGTACCTACTTACTGCTAGGTGAACAGGGGCAGCAGGTGCAAGGTGACTAACACCCAGGTACCTACTTACTGCTAGGTGAACAGGGGCAGCAAGTGTAAGGCGACTAACACCCAGGTACCTACTTACTTCTAGATGAACAGGGACAGCAGGTGTAAGGCGACTAACACCCAGGTACCTACTTACTTCTAGATGAACAGGGACAGAAGGTGTAAGGCGACTAACACCCAGGTACCTACTTACTGCTAGGTGAACAGGGGCAGCAAGTGTAAGGCGACTAACACCCAGGTACCTACTTACTGCTAGATGAACAGGGACAGCAGGTGTAAGGCGACTAACACCCAGGTACCTACTTACTGCTAGATGAACAGGGACAGCAGGTGTAAGGCGACTAACACCCAGGTACCTACTTACTGCTAGGTGAACAGGGGCAGCAGGTGCAAGGTGACTAACACCCAGGTACCTACTTACTGCTAGGTGAACAGGGGCAGCAAGTGTAAGGCGACTAACACCCAGGTACCTACTTACTTCTAGATGAACAGGGACAGCAGGTGTAAGGCGACTAACACCCAGGTACCTACTTCTAGATGAACAGGGACAGCAGGTGTAAGGCGACTAACACCCAGGTACCTACTTCTAGATGAACAGGGGCAGCAGGTGTAAGGCGACTAACACCCAGGTACCTACTTACTTCTAGGTGAACAGGGACAGCAGGTGTAATTAAGCCTTAAACGGTCCAAACGTAGATCTACGTTTTTTCAACATTTGAAAGTGTAAATACATATGTAGATTTTTTTTTTCCATTTGAAAACGTGTAAAAAAAGTTTGATGTACTTTTTTTTTGTTATATTTGAAAATATGTAAAAAAAACGTAGATCTACTTTTAAATCACTACACATGTGAACATAGATGTGTTTGGACAGTTTAAGGGTTCAACACGCCCAACGTTTCCATCCGTGGTGGGGACAGATTAAGGGCAGATTTGGTAGATAAATATTTATGTCACTTTCCTCTGTACGATTTCACTGAAATTTTTACCACAGAATCTAGGCATGTCAGAGGAGACTGTGTATTTTTTTAATCAAGATCGTTCAATAAATAAAGACATAAAAAAATAAAATGTGAGAAATTGTATATTGCAGCACTTAAACCTCGGACACTCAGTGTGTGTGGCGACTGTGTTGCCAACTGAACCACGGGACAGTAACGTATTTTATAAATTAACGTCACGAAAGATGTCTACTGTGAAATCAATATTTTGTGTTTCGAGTTTACTGTATACTAATACGATACAGTATGTGGTTGGTGTATCTTATTGAGATGTTAACATAATGGTAGATAATAGTGTAGATGCCACTGTATGTTAGTTTAACATAGTGGATGACATAACATTAGAGATTTTACCACTGAAGCGGCTAGGTTATTGTGCGCCACATATACTGTGGAGCTCAAGAACATGTCGGTACGAAAAATGCCCGAAATGCCTAGGCATGCTAAAGGCCTTTTTTGTAATTAATATCTTATAATATGTAAGCCAAATATTATAAGCTTTGAAAATAAATAAATATTTTCTTTTCATTTTGGAAATGCCTGGGAACTAGGCTCCAGGAGAGTTTTACGAGAGTAGGTTAGGTTAGGTTAGGTTAGGTTAGGTTAGGTAAGGTTCGTCAGGAAACAGGACAAATGTTTCCTGACGCGGGTCTTAGTCAGATGATGACCCGCCTTTGGAGCTTTTGGTCATCTGACCGAGGCCTTCCGCTGGCTTACCGGTCCACCCCTTTACAAATATTTGTCATTTATAACCATTGTTATATGACTTCAGCAATTTTTTACGAGAGTAGATTTGGATTTATATGTACAGTTCATTTACCTTTTGTAAGTGGTTAAAACCCTTTGGTAAAAAAACCCGACAATTGGTTTTTAAAAGCCCGTAAGCAAACACATAACGTTTTCTAGTAAATACGTTTATATGTTTTGCTTCGTGTCTTTCAAACCCCCATCTCTTGTGTAAATTCAAAAAACTTGCGTTAAAAAATATCATTGAGTCTTTGATCTGGGTTTAAATAGGAGACATCCCTTTTTGTCTGTTTAGATTTAAGAGACTTTCTATGGTATATAGGGTCCGTGGTTTCCCGCCTTCCTGTCCTTGTCCTTAGTAGATTAACAACAGAAAAAGCATAACTTGAACTTGTACTGCCCTGTCCTGATGACTTGAACTTTGATACTGTCCTGTCTGATTACTGAAATTGATACTGTCTGTCCTGGTGACTTGAACATGATACTGTTGTTGATTGATTGAACATTGATACTGTCTGTTCGAGACTTGAACATGATACGTGCCTAGGACTTGAAACCTTATATTTTTTATATTAATATTGATACATATGTCCATTTATGATTTTAAAATAATTGATATGTTTTCCCTTTTTATTTGGATACTGCCGGGGCTAGCTTGAATTTTACGCGAGTCTGGTTAGGTTGGGATATGATACTGTCCAGAAACCGGACAATATGTTTCCTGTCCTGTGCTTAATAGATACTGACCCGCCTGGAGACTTGGTATATTGATACGAGGCCTGTCCTGATGACTTACCGTTCCAACCCCTTTACGAAATTTTGTCCTTTGATGACTTGTTTATATGCCCGTTCTAGCAATATTTGTACGTTGATTTGGACTTGATATTGTACAGTTCATTTATGACTTGTATGTTTGTCTACCCCTTTGATATAATATGATAATTCGTTTAGAAAGAACGTGCCTATAAACTTGATATTGATACTTCCTGTCTATGATTTGTTTGTTTACTGTCTTGTCCATGACTTGTAAAAATTGAAACTTCGTTATAAATATATGTAGGGCCCTCTGTCTGAGATTAAATGAGATGTCCTGCCCTGATTTGAATTTATACAGTCCTGTTCCATGTATATGAACCTTTGATACTGTCCAGCCTGTGCTTGACATTGATACTGTGCCATACTAACATTATACGTCCTGCGAGACTGAATAAAGTCCTGATGACTTGAACATTGATACTGTCCTGTCCTGATGACTTGAACATTGATACTGCCCTGTCCTGGTGACTTGAACATTGATACTGTCCTGTCCTGATGACTTGAACATTGATACTGCCCTGTCCTGGTGACTTGAACATTGATACTGTCCTGTCCTGGTGACTTGAACATTGATACTGTCCTGTCCTGGTGACTTGAACATTGATACTGTCCTGTCCTGATGACTTGAACATTGATACTGTCCTGTTCTGATAACTTGAACATTGATACTGTCCTGTCCTGATGACTTGAACATTGATACTGTCCTGTCCTGATGACTTGAACATTGATACTGTCCTGTCCTGGTGACTTGAACATTGATACTGTCCTGTCCTGATGACTTGAACATTGATACTGTCCTGTCCTGATGACTTGAATATTGATACTGCCCTGTCCTGATGACTTGAACATTGATACTGTCCTGTCCTGATGACTTGAACATTGATACTGTCCTGTCCTGATGACTTGAACATTGATACTGTCCTGTCCTGATGACTTGAACATTGATACTGTCCTGTCCTGATGACTTGAACATTGATACTGCCTGTCCTGTGACTTGAACATTGATACTGTCCTGTCCGGGTGACTTGAACATTGATACTGTCCTGTCCTGTGACTTGAACATTGTTTACTGCCCTGTCCTGATTGATTTGAACATTGATACTGTCCTGTCCTGATGACTTGAACATTGATACTGTCCTGTCCTGGTGACTTGAACATTGATACTGCCCTGTCCTGATGACTTGAACATTGATACTGTCCTGTCCTGATGACTTGAACATTTGATACTGTCCTGTCCTGATGACTTGAACATTCATACTGTCCAGTTTGCGTAGCATACTCAGAAGTAACATTAGCACCTTGAGACAACCATGACGACGCCCAACCTGTGTATGACAGTGTACAACAGTACATACAATACCCAGCGTCATCAATGGCGAGTGTGTGTGGCAACTCCTAAGATCGTTCACCCCGAGACATCTACCAGTGTTTACACTAATACTCTGGTGCTATATTACCGCTGATACCTGACAGTGAATCTGGAGGGAGTACACGTGTACGACAAGGTACTCTCTGTCAGGGGCGTCTCCCTGGCCATCAACAACGCTCTTTATGTGCCTCTGAGGATTACTTTTTTTTTTTTTGAGTGTTAGTCCAGCTGTTATATTGAAACTCTGAAGATGCTCCACTTTGATTTCTTTCTCCGGAGTCCATTCAAAGGGGTGAAATGCCTTGATTTTCGTGCGGACCTTGATGTCTTTGAGGGTTATTGGTGTCTGTCAGAGCCTTGATGTCTTTGAGGGTTATTGGTGTCTGTCAGGGCCTTGATGTCTTTGAGGGCATTGATGCCTGTCAGAGCCTTGATGCCTTTTGAGTACCTTGATGGCTGTGTAAGCCTCGTATCAACAGTGTCGCCTGCTCAGTAGGCTTTTTCAGTCGAGTACAGAGGTGACCAACATATTGGAGAGAGAGAGAGAAGCCGTGGAGAGGACCTGGTGTTGCAAGGAGCTGCAGCGACCTTCCTCAGATCAAACCCGACACTGCAAGGTGCTGCAGCAACCTTCCTCAGATCAAACCTGACACTGCAAGGTGCTGCAGCAACCTTCCTCAGATCAAACCGACACGCAAGGTCTGCAGCACCTTCCTCAGATCAAACCTGACACTGCAAGGTGCTGCAGCAACCTTCCTCAGATCAAACCCGACACTGCAAGGTGCTGCAGCAACCTTCCTCAGATCAAACCTGACACTGCAAGGTGCTGCAGCGACCTTCCTCAGATCAAACCTGACACTGCAAGGTGCTGCAGCAACCTTCCTCAGATCAAACCCGACACTGCAAGGTGCTGCAGCGACCTTCTTCAGATCAAACCTGACACTGCAAGGTGCTGCAGCGACCTTCCTCAGATCAAACCTGACACTGCAAGGTGCTGCATGCGACCTTCCTCAGATCAAACCCGACACTGCAAGGTGCTGCAGCGACCTTCCCTTCAGATCAAACCTGACACTGCAAGGTGCTGCAGCGACCTTCCTTCAGATCAAACCTGACACTGCAAGGTGCTGCAGCGACCTTCCTCAGATCAAACCTGACACTGCAAGGTGCTGCAGCAACCTTCCTCAGATCAAACCTGACACTGCAAGGTGCTGCAGCAACCTTCCTTCAGATCAAACCTGACACTGCAAGGTGCTGCAGCAACCTTCCTCAGATCAAACCCGACACTGCAAGGTGCTGCAGCAACCTTCCTCAGATCAAACCTGACACTGCAAGGTGCTGCAGCGACCTTCCTCAGATCAAACCTGACACTGCAAGGTGCTGCAGCAACCTTCCTCAGATCAAACCTGACACTGCAAGGTGCTGCAGCAACCTTCTTCAGATCAAACCTGACACTGCAAGGTGCTGCAGCGACCTTCTTCAGATCAAACCTGACACTGCAAGGTGCTGCAGGAACCTTCTTCAGATCAAACCTGACACTGCAAGGTGCTGCAGCAACCTTCTTCAGATCAAACCTGACACTGCAAGGTGCTGCAGCGACCTTCTTCAGATCAAACCTGACACTGCAAGGTGCTGCAGCAACCTTCTTCAGATCAAACCTGACACTGCAAGGTGCTGCAGCAACCTTCTTCAGATCAAACCTGACACTGCAAGGTGCTGCAGCGCCCTTTCCCTTCAGATAAAAACCTGACACTGCAAGGTGCTGCAGCAAACCTTCTTCAGATCAAACCTGACACTGCAAGGTGCTGCAGCAACCTTCCTCAGATCAAACCTGACACTGCAAGGTGCTGCAGCGACCTTCCTCAGATCAAACCTGACACTGCAAGGTGCTGCAGCGACCTTCCTCAGATCAAACCTGACACTGCAAGGTGCTGCAGCGGACCTTCCTCAGATCAAACCTGACACTGCAAGGTGCTGCAGCGACCTTCCTCAGATCAAACCTGACACTGCAAGGTGCTGCAGCGACCTTCCTCAGATCAAACCTGACACTGCAAGGTGCTGCAGCAACCTTCCTTCAGATCAAACCTGACACTGCAAGGTGCTGCAGCGACCTTCCTCAGATCAAACCTGACACTGCAAGGTGCTGCAGCGACCTTCCTCAGATCAAACCTGACACTGCAAGGTGCTGCAGCGACCTTCTTCAGATCAAACCTGACACTGCAAGGTGCTGCAGCGACCTTCCTCAGATCAAACCTGACACTGCAAGGTGCTGCAGAAACCCTTTCCCTTCAGATCAAACCTGACACTGCAAGGTGCTGCAGCGACCTTCCTCAGATCAAACCTGACACTGCAAGGTGCTGCAGCGACCTTCCTCAGATCAAACCTGACACTGCAAGGTGCTGCAGCGACCTTTCCCTTCAGATAAAAACCTGACACTGCAAGGTGCTGCAGCGACCTTCTTCAGATCAAACCTGACACTGCAAGGTGCTGCAGCGACCTTCTTCAGATCAAACCTGACACTGCAAGGTGCTGCAGCGACCTTCTTCAGATCAAACCTGACACTGCAAGGTGCTGCAGCGACCTTCTTCAGATCAAACCTGACACTGCAAGGTGCTGCAGCGAACCTTCTTCAGATCAAACCTGACACTGCAAGGTGCTGCAGCGCCCTTCCCTTTCAGATCAAACCTGACACTGCAAGGTGCTGCAGCAACCTTCTTCAGATCAAACCTGACACTGCAAGGTGCTGCAGCGACCTTCCTCAGATCAAACCTGACACTGCAAGGTGCTGCAGCGACCTTCTTCAGATCAAACCTGACACTGCAAGTGCTGCCAGCGACCTTTCCCTTCAGATCAAACCTGACACTGCAAGGTGCTGCAGCAACCTTCTTCAGATCAAACCTGACACTGCAAGGTGCTGCAGCAACCTTCTTCAGATCAAACCTGACACTGCAAGGTGCTGCAGCGACCTTCCTCAGATCAAACCTGACACTGCAAGGTGCTGCAGCAACCTTCTTCAGATCAAACCTGACACTGCAAGGTGCTGCAGCAACCTTCTTCAGATCAAACCTGACACTGCAAGGTGCTGCAGCGACCTTCCTCAGATCAAACCTGACACTGCAAGGTGCTGCAGCAACCTTCTTCAGATCAAACCTGACACTGCAAGGTGCTGCAGCAACCTTCTTCAGATCAAACCTGACACTGCAAGGTGCTGCAGCACCTTCTTCAGATCAAACCTGACACTGCAAGGTGCTGCAGCGCCCTTTCCCTCAGATCAAACCTGACACTGCAAGGTGCTGCAGCAACCTTCTCAGATCAAACCTGACACTGCAAGGTGCTGCAGAAACCCTTCCTCAGATCAAACCTGACACTGCAAGGTGCTGCAGCGACCTTCCTCAGATCAAACCTGACACTGCAAGGTGCTGCAGCAACCTTCCTCAGATCAAACCTGACACTGCAAGGTGCTGCAGCAACCTTCCTCAGATCAAACCTGACACTGCAAGGTGCTGCAGGAACCCTTTCCCTCAGATCAAACCTGACACTGCAAGGTGCTGCAGCAACCTTCCCTTCAGATAAAACCCCTGACACTGCAAGGTGCTGCAGCGACCTTCCTCAGATCAAACCTGACACTGCAAGGTGCTGCAGCAACCTTCCTCAGATCAAACCTGACACTGCAAGGTGCTGCAGCAACCTTCTTCAGATCAAACCTGACACTGCAAGGTGCTGCAGCACCTTCCTCAGATCAAACCTGACACTGCAAGGTGCTGCAGCGACCTTCCTCAGATCAAACCTGACACTGCAAGGTGCTGCAGCAACCTTCCTCAGATCAAACCTGACACTGCAAGGTGCTGCAGCAACCTTCCTCAGATCAAACCTGACACTGCAAGGTGCTGCAGCGACCTTCCTCAGATCAAACCTGACACTGCAAGGTGCTGCAGCAACCTTCCTCAGATCAAACCTGACACTGCAAGGTGCTGAAAGCAACCTTCCTCAGATCAAACCTGACACTGCAAGGTGCTGCAGCAACCTTCCTCAGATCAAACCTGACACTGCAAGGTGCTGCAGCAACCTTCCTCAGATCAAACCTGACACTGCAAGGTGCTGCAGCAACCTTCCTCAGATCAAACCTGACACTGCAAGGTGCTGCAGCAACCTTCCTCAGATCAAACCTGACACTGCAAGGTGCTGCAGCAACCTTCCTCAGATCAAACCTGACACTGCAAGGTGCTGCAGCAACCTTCCTCAGATCAAACCTGACACTGCAAGGTGCTGCAGCAACCTTCCTCAGATCAAACCTGACACTCTTCATTCCCCGCCGCTACTTCCATCATTTTCACTCTTATAAATATTTATCTTTTAATACTAAACTTTCACATTGGTCGAGATGGTGGAGCTGGAGGCTTCCCAAGGCTGAGGGTGATTTCCTCAGATTATAAGGACTGACACTGTGACAACTCAAACATACATCTTCAAGACTGAGGTACTGTGTCCACCTAGACACTACATCTCAAGATGAGGCACTGTGACCACCTCAGGACACTACATCTTCAAGGACTGAGGCACTGTGAACCTCAAACTCATCTTCAAGACTGAGGCACTGTGACCACCTCAGACACTACATCTTCAAGACTGAGGCACTGTGACCACCTCAACACTACATCTTCAAGACTGAGGCACTGTGACCACCTCAGACACTACATCTTCAAGACTGAGGCACTGTGACCACCTCAAACACTACATCTTCAAGACTGAGGCACTGTGACCACCTCAGACACTACATCTTCAAGACTGAGGCACTGTGACCACCTCAGACACTACATCTTCAAGACTGAGGCACTGTGACCACCTCAAACACTACATCTTCAAGACTGAGGCACTGTGACCACCTCAGACACTACATCTTCAACACTGAGGGACTGACCACCTCATCCTTCCCTCTGCTGTCTCCAGTTTAGTTACCTCGGTATTAGACTGAAGAAGTTTACCGTGTAGGGAAGAAATATTTTGTAAATATTGAAAATATTGCACACGTATCTTACTCATTAATTTCCGTGCCGTTTTCCTGCCGTTCCTGTTAATTATTGGTGTTCTAGTGTGCTTTACTAAGTATATCGGTTCCTAGGTAAGCAATTAGGCAGTGTTGTTGGTCATTACAGGTGGGCGAGGGCGTTTGTTTACCCAGGGGAGTGTGTAGTGTGAAGGGTGGGTAGTGAGTGCTTTCTGTCTTACTCTTATACACACACTATCTACATATCTCTCCCAAACATTGCCTTGCCAGCTGCTGTTGGCAGTAGCTAGAAAACACAACACTTCTCCCTCTCTCTTTCTCTCGCTGATAATGACAAGGAAGCCTGTGAGAAGCTGAACACAGTTCCAAGAGATGTAAACTGTGGTGCAACAACGTTGCAGAGATAATTCCAAGAGGTATTAACTCTGGTGTCTGGAACAACA
Organism: Cherax quadricarinatus; assembly: GCF_026875155.1. Lineage (NCBI taxonomy): Eukaryota > Metazoa > Arthropoda > Malacostraca > Decapoda > Parastacidae > Cherax > Cherax quadricarinatus. The sequence continues at coordinate 2,005,716 of NC_069429.1, read as the reverse complement.
CTGCAGAGATGAGGTAGAGCAACGAAGGCTGTAAAACATTCTTACATCAGAGCATGATGACAGAAGTCACAGCAATGACACCTGGTATCATTACGAGGACATATCACAAAGTTTTGCATCCATTAGTCTGTTGACAAAAATTCAATGGGGACACATTGCACATTGTTATTTAGTTACGTCTGGACATGTATCCCATCCTTGGTGACTCTACCACGTACAGATCTTGTCAGTCGATTACCTGGCCACATTGACCAGCTGTCAACACAGGATCATCTCTGTGGAAACACTGTCCTTACAGTGTACCACAACCACGTATGTCCTCGCTTCATGAAACATGCTTAGTACTAGGTACATGATATTTGTGGAAGTGTTGGTGTAATGGTTAGAACGTCGTAGGATTGTTGGTATGGTTAGGACGTCGTAGGATTATTGTTGTGGTTAGAACGTGGTAGGATTGTTGGTGTAGTGGTTAGAACGTGGTAGGATTGTTGGTATGGTTAGGACGTCGTAGGATTGTTGTAGTGGTTAGAACGTGGTAGGATTGTTGGTGTAGTGGTTAGAACGTGGTAGGATTGTTGGTATGGTTAGGACGTCGTAGGATTGTTGTAGTGGTTAGAACGTGGTAGGATTGTTGGTGTAGTGGTTAGAACGTCGTAGGACTGCTGGTGTAGTGGTTAGAACATCTTAAGATGTTTGGTGTAGTGGTTAGAACGTGGTAGGATTGTTGGTGTAGTGGTTAGAACGTGGTAGGATTGTTGGTGTAGTGGTCAGAACGTCGTAGGGCTGTTGGTGTAGTGGTTAGAACGTCGTAGGACTCTTGGTGTAGTTGTTAGAACATCGTAAGATTCTTGGTGTAGTGGTTAGAACGTCGTAGGACTGTTGGTGTAGTGGTTAGAACGTCGTAGGACTGCTGGTGTAGTGGTTAGAACGTCGTAGGACTGCTGGTGTAGTGGTTAGAATATCGTAAGATTTTTGGTGTAGCTGTTAGAACGTCGTATGATTGTTGGTGTAGTGGTTAAAATGTCGTAGGATTGTTAGTGTAGTGGTTAGAACATCGTAAGATTCTTGGTGTAGTGGTTAAAACGTCGTAGGACTGTTGGTGTAGTGGTTAGAACGTCGTAGGATTGTTGGTATAGTGGTTAGAACATCGTAAGATTGATGGTGTAGTGGTTAAAACGTCGTAGGACTGTTGGTGTAGTGGTTAGAACGTCGTAGGACTGTTGGTGTAGTGGTTAGAACGTCGTAGGACTGTTGGTGTAGTGGTTAGAACGTCGTAGGACTGTTGGTATAGTGGTTAGAACATCGTAAGATTCTTGATGTAGTGGTTAGAACGTCGTAGGATTGTTGATATAGTGGTTAGAACATCGTAAGATTCTTGATGTAGTGGTTAGAACGTCGTAGGATTGTTGTAGTGGTTAAAACGTCGTAGGATTGTTGGTATAGTGGTTAGAACATCGTAAGATTGTTGTAGTGGTTAAAACGTCGTAGGATTGTTGGTGTAGTGGTAAGAACATCGTAGGATTGTTGGTGTAGTGGTTAAAACGTCGTAGGATTGTTGGTGCAGTGGTTAGAACGTGGTAAGTTTTAAACTCGCTACGCAGGAAGCGGGCTGCAACAACACAGGTTCTTCAGAGGCCCCAGTAGCTGGAAGTCGCTGGGAGGGAGAGATCGAAATTTTATTTTGTAGGAAAAAAAAAGGACCAAGATTTTCGGTTTTCCTCGTTTAAAAAATCACATTTGATGAAAAAAAAAGAATTAAAATTTTAGTTTAAAAGACGTTTATTTCGAGTGTTTTTATTATGTTTTTGTGTTTTGTTCAGTTTTGAATTTTTGTTTTGTGTATGGTATAATATGTTTGCATTTTGTCGGCGTATAATCCATTTATTTTTACTTTATGGTTTAAAGGGGGGTTTAATGTTCAGTTAAAAATGTGTGAAAGCATTTCTGAAAGACGTGAGGAGTGAATGTGGTGAAAGTTTTTCTTTTGGGGCCACCTCCCTTGGGGGGGAATCGGCCGGGTTTTTAAATAATAAAAATTTGTGTTTTTTAATTTGGGGGCCCTATTATTTTTCTGTATTTGAAGTAATTCTGTGGTTTGGGTGTCTCACATGGGCCCTTAATTGTTTACAGACTTTGTCCAGGTAGCAGGATGAATATGATCACAGACACACACACACGGTAATGATCTGTGGAAGTGCGGGATATGAGGCGCTTGTGAATACAGGAAGTGTAAAGGTTGAAAGTGACGAATTGTAACACAGGTGTGGTGTGGGTGTTGTGTGTTGTGGTGGTGTGTGTGTGTTTGTGTTGTGGTGTGTTTTTGTGTTTTTTGTGTGTGTGTGTGTGTGTGGTGGGGTGTGGTGTGGTGTGTGTGTGTGTTTGTGTGTGGTGTGTGGTGTGTGTGTGTGTGTGTGTGTGTGTGTGTGTTGTGTGTGTGTGTGTTTGTGTGTGTGGGGTGTGTTTGGGGTTGTGTGTGGGTGTGTGTGGTGTGTGTGTGTGTGTGTTTTGTGGTGTGTGTGTGTGGGTTTGTGTGTGGTTGGTGTGTGTGGTGGGGTGTGTGGGGTGTGTGTGTGGTGTTTGTGTGTGTGTGGGGTGTGTGTGTGTGTGTGGTGTATTTACCATTTTGTCCTAGGCAATGTCGTTTTGACACTGGGCCTGTTGTGTAGGTTACCATTTTGTCTGGCACATGTCGATTTGCACTAGGCCTGTTGTGTGTGTAGGGTGTGTGTGTGTGGTTGGTGTGTGTGTGTGTGTGTGTGTGTGGTGTGTGTGGTGTGTGTGTGTGTATGTTAATTTTGCCCTACCCCAATGTCGATTTGCCTAGGCCTTTGTGTAGGTTACCTTTTTGCCCGGGAATTCGATTTGACATAGGCCTGTTGTGTGTTTTGGTGTTGTTGTGGGTGTGTGTGTGTGTGTGTGTTGTGTGTGTGTGGTGTGGTGGTGTGTGGGGAGTTCCTTTTGCCCTAGGCACATGTCGTTTTTGACACAGGCCGTTGTGTAGGTTCATTTTGTCCTCCATGTCGATTTGACATAGGCCTGTTGGTGTGTGGTGTGTGTGTGTGTTTTTTTAGGGTGTGTGTGTGTTGTGTTGTGTGTGTTTGTGTTTTGTGTGTGTGTGTGTTTTGTGTTTTGTGTGTGTGTGTGTGTGTGGTGTGTGTTGTGTGTGTTGTGTTTGTGTGTGTGGTGTGTGTGGTTTTGTTTGTGTGTGTGTGTGTGGTGTGGGTTTTGTGTGTTGGTGTTTTTGTGTTTTTTGGTTTGTGTGTTTTTTTGGGGTGTGTGTGTGTGTGTTTGGTTTGTGTTTGTGTGTGTGTGTGTGGGTTTGTTTGTGTGTGTGTGGGGTGTTTTTTTGTGTGTGTTGTTTGTGTGTGTGTGTGTGGTGTTTGTGTGGGTGTGTGTGTTTTGTGTTTGTGTGTGTGGTGTGTGTGTGTGTGTGGTTTGTGTGTGGTGGTGTTTTGGGGTTTGTGTGTGTGTTTTTTGTGTGGTTTTGTGTTTGTTTTTTGTGTTGGGGTGTGGGGTGTGTGTGTTTGGTGTGGGGGTGTGTGTTTTTGTTTTTTGTGTGTGTGTGTGTTGTGTGTGTGTGTTTTTGTGTGTGTGTGTGTGTGTTTTGGGGTGTTGTGTGTGTGGTGGGTGGTGTGTGTGTGTGTATGTTCCCATTTTGTCCTAGGCAATGTCGATTTGACACAGGCCTTTTGTGTAGGTTCCCATTTTGTCTGGGCACATGTCGTTTTGACACTGGCCTGTTGTGTAGGTTCCAAATTTTCCCCTAGGCCATTGATTTTGACATAGGCCTGTTGTGTGTGTAGGGGTGGTTGTGTGTGTGGTGTGTGTGTGTGTGTGTGTATGTTACCATTTTGCCCTAGGCACATGTCGATTTGACACTGGGCTGTTGTTAGGTTACCATTTTGCCCTAGGACATGCGATTTGAACTAGGCCGTTGTTGTTTTTGGTGTGGGTGTTGTGGGTGTGGTGTGGTGTGTGTTGTTTTGTGTGTGTGGTGTGGTTTGTACTCAACTTTTGTGGTTGCGGGGGTCGAGTCATATCTCGTGTGTCAGTTTTCCCCTGTTGTCAGCCAGTTTAGGCGTCAGTCTGATTGTTCCCACCCCTACCTTCACGGGGGGGGGACGGGGCGGGGTAGGGGGTGCGGTGATTTGGTGGGGGGTTTTCAATCAAAGGAATTGCACATACCCTTCTCTCTCTCTCTCTCTCTTCTGCCTACCCCAGTTTTCCCGGGCGCCAGACCCCCTTTAAAAGGTTTAGTGCTCCCCCAGAGATTGTATAATAATAATAAGAACTGCAGGATTTAAATCGTCAAAGCAGTCTGGTATACAACAGGTGCCGGTATGTCTGTATCAACGGGTCCCGGATATAGTCTGGTTTACAACAGGTCCCGGTTACCTGGTATACAACAGTGCCGGTATAGCCTGGTATAAAACCCAGGTCCGGATATAGTCTGGATACAACAGGGCGGATATAGCCTGGTTATCAACAGGTGCGGTATACTGGTTACAACAGTGCCGGATTAGTCTGGATACAACGGTGCCGGATATGGCTGGTATACAACAGGTGCCGGATATACCCTGTATACAACAGTGCCGGATATAGCTGGTATACAACAGGTGCCGGATTTGTCTGGTTACAACAGGTGCGGATATAGCTGGATAGCAACAGTGCGGTAAGCCTGGTATACAACAGGTGCCGGATTAGCTGTATCACAGGTGCGGATATAGTCTGGTATAACCAGGTGCCGGATATAGCCTGGTATAAACAGTGCCGGATATAGCGATGGTATGAACAGGTGACCGGATATGTCTGGTATACAACAGGTGCGGATAAGTCTGGTATACAACAGGTGCGGATATTAGCCTGGTATACAACAGGTGCCGTATAGCTGGTATACAAAGGTGCGATATGGTTGGATAAACAGGTGCTGGTATTGTGGTATACAACAGTGGGTATAGTCTGGTATAAACAGGTGGATATATTTGGGTTTAAACAGGTCCGTATACCTGGTATACCAGGTGCCTGGATAGCTGGTATACAACAGGTGCCGATAGTAGTCTGTATAAAACGGTGCCGGATATAGCTGGTATAAACAGGTGGTATAGTTGGTATACAACAGTGCCGGATATAGTCTGGTATACAACAGGTGCGATATAGCCTGGTATACAACAGGATGCGGATATAGCCTGGTTAGACAACAGGTGCGGATTAGTCTGGTATACAGGTCCGGTATAGCTGGTATTACAACAGGTAGCGGATGTTGTTTACAACAGTGCGGATATGCTGGTAGACTCAGGTGCCGGATATAGTCTGGTATACAACAGTGCGGATATAGTCTGGTATACAACAGGTGCCGGATTATGGTATACAACGTGCGGATTAGTCTGGGTTACAACAGGTGCCGGATAGTGGATACAACAGTGCGGATATAGCTGGTATAAACAGTGCCGTATAGTGTGGTATAAACAGGTTGGATATAGTCTGGTATACAAACGGTGCGGATATAGTCTGTACAAGTACCGGTTATAGCTGGTATACACAGGTGCCGGATATAGTTGGTTATACAAACAGGTGCGGATATAGTCTGGTTACACAGTGCGGATATAGTCTGGTTATACAACAGGTGGGATATAGTTTGTAACAACGGTCGCGGATATAGTCTGGTATACAACAGGTGCGGATATAGTCTGGTAACAACAGGTGCGGATATCGTCTGGTAACAGCAGGTGCGGATTTAGTTGGTATACATAGTGCGGATAAGCCATGGTATACAACTGGTGCCGATTATAGTCTGGTATAAACAGGTGCAATATAGTGGTATACAACAGGTGCGATATGCTGGTATACAAAGGTGCCAGTATCGCTGGATAAACAGGTTGCCAGATTTATTCTGTATACAAAGGTGCTGATTAGCTGGTTTACAAGGTGCCAGATATAGTTCTGGTATAACAGGTGCCGGATATATCTGGTATACAACAGGTGCCGGATATAGACTGTATCTACTGGTGCTCAATATAGTCTGGTTTACAACAGGTTGCCAGATATAAATCTGGTATACAACAGTGCCGGATATAGCCTGGTATACACAGGTGCATATAGACTGGTATAAAAGTGCCGATATGTCTGGGATACACAGGTTGCCGGATGGCCGTATACAAAGGGCCAGATATGTTGGTATACAACAGTGCCAGATTAGTCTGGTATACAAACAGGTGCCGGATATGTAGGTATACAACGGTGCCGATATCCTGGTATTACAACAGTGCCAGATATAGCTGGTATACAACAGGTGCGGATATAGTCTGGTATACAACAGGTGCGGATTAGTCTGTATACAACGGTTGCCGATTTAAGTGTGGTATACAACAGTGCCGGATATAGTCTAGTATACAGCACGCCGGATATAGTCGGTAATACATCAGGTGCCGGATATAGCGGTATAAAACAGTGCAGGATTAGTGGTATACAACAGGTGCCAGTATAGCTGGTATAACAGGTGCGGATATGTTGGTAACAACAGGTGCGATTAGTCTGGTTTACTAGGTGCCGGATATAGTGGGTATTACATCGGTGCGGATATAGCCTGGTATACAACAGTGCCGATTGTTGGTATACAACAGGTGCCAGATATAGCCTGGTATACAACAGGTGCGGATATGTTGGTATACAACAGTGTGCCGGATATAGTTGGTATAAAAGGTGGCGGATATAGTCTGTTGTACTCAAGCAGGTGCCGCATATAGTCTGGTATACATCAGTGCGGTAAGCCTGTATACAACGGTGCCGGATATAGCCTGTATACTAACAGTGCCAGATATGCCTGGTATACAACAGTGCCGGACTAGTCTGCGTTACACAGGTGCCGGATTGTTGGTATACAACAGGTGCGGATATGTGGTATACAACAGGTGCCAGATATAGTCTGGTATACAACAGGTGCCGGATATGTCTGGTTACAACAGGTGCCGATATAGCCTGGTCTACAACAGGTGCCGTTAGTCTGGTATACACAGATGCCGGATATAGTCTGGTATACAACAGGTGCCGTTAGCTTTTACACAGTGCCAGATATAGCCTGGTATACACAGTGCCAGATATATCTGTATACATCAGGTGCCGGATATAGCTGGTATACACAGGTGCCATATAGTCTTGTATACAAGGTGGGATTAGTCTGGTATACAACAGGTGCCGGATTAGCCTGGTATACAACAGGGCGGATATAGCTGGTATGAACAGTGCCGATATAGCCTGGTATACACAGTGCCGGTATAGTCTGGTATAAAAGGTGCGATATAGTCTGGTATACAACAGGTGCCGGATATAGCCTGGTATACAACAGGTGCCAGATATAGTCTGGTATACAACAGGTGCCGGATATAGTCTGGTATACAACAGGTGCGGATATAGCTGGTATACAACAGGTGCCAGATATAGTCTGGTATACAACAGATGCCGGATATAGTCTGGTATACAACAGGTGCCGGATATAGCCTGGTATACAACAGGTGCCGATATAGCCTGGTATACACAGGTGCCGGATATAGTCTGGTATACAACAGGTGCCGGATATAGTCTGGTATACAACAGGTGCCGGATATAGCCTGGTATACAACAGGTGCCGGATATAGCCTGGTATACAACAGGTGCCGGATATAGCCTGGTATACAACAGGTGCCGGATATAGTCTGGTATACAACAGGTGCCGGATATAGTCTGGTATACAACAGGTGCCGGATATAGCCTGGTATACAACAGGTGCCGGATATAGCCTGGTATACAACAGGTGCCGGATATAGTCTGGTATACAACAGGTGCCGGATATAGTCTGGTATACAACAGGTGCCGGATATAGTCTGGTATACAACACGGGCCGGATATAGTCTGGTATACAACAGGTGCCGGATATAGTCTGGTATACAACAGGTGCCGGATATAGTCTGGTATACAACAGGTGCCGGATATAGTCTGGTATACAACAGTGCCGGATATAGCTGGTATACAACAGGTGCCGGATATAGTCTGGTATACAACAGGTGCCGGATATAGTCTGGTATACAACAGGTGCCGGATATAGCCTGGTATACAACAGGTGCCGGATATAGCCTGGTATACAACAGGTGCCAGATATAGCCTGGTATACAACAGGTGCCGGATATAGCCTGGTATACAACAGGTGCCAGATATAGCCTGGTATACAACAGGTGCCGGATATAGCCTGGTATACAACAGGTGCCGGATATAGCCTGGTATACAACAGGTGCCAGATATAACCTGGTATACAACAGGTGCCGGATATAGCCTGGTATACAACAGGTGCCGGATATAGCCTGGTATACAACAGGTGCCGGATATAGCCTAGTATACAACAGGTGCCAGATATAGCCTGGTATACAACAGGTGCCGGATATAGCCTGGTATACAACAGGTGCCGGATATAGCCTGGTATACAACAGGTGCCGGATATAGCCTGGTATACAACAGGTGCCAGATATAGCCTGGTATACAACAGGTACCAGATATAGCCTGGTATACAACAGGTGCCAGATATAGTCTGGTATACAACAGGTGCCAGATATAGCCTGGTATACAACAGGTGCCAGATATAGCCTGGTATACAACAGGTGCCAGATATAGTCTGGTATACAACATGTGCCGGATATAGCCTGGTATACAACAGGTGCCAGATATAGCCTGGTATACAACAGGTGCCAGATATAGTCTGGTATACAACAGGTGCCAGATATAGCCTGGTATACAACAGGTGCCGGATATAGCCTGGTATACAACAGGTGCCGGATATAGCCTGGTATACAACAGGTGCCAGATATAGCCTGGTATACAACACGTGCCAGATATAGCCTGGTATACAACACGTGCCAGATATAGCCTGGTATACAACACGTGCCAGATATAGCCTGGTATAAAACACGTGCCAGATATAGCCTGGTATACAACACGTGCGAGATATAGCCTGGTATACAACACGTGCCAGATATAGCCTGGTATTCAAAAGGTGCCAGATATAGCCTGGTATACAACAGGTGCCAGATATAGCCTGGTATTCAAAAGGTGCCAGATATAGCCTGGTATACAACAGATGCCAGATATAGCCTGGTATTCAAAAGGTGCCAGATATAGCCTGGTATTCAAAAGGTGCCAGATATAGCCTGGTATACAACACGTGCCAGATATAGCCTGGTATTCAAAAGGTGCCAGATATAGCCTGGTATACAACACGTGCCAGATATAGCCTGATATTCAACAGGTGCCAGATATAGCCTGGTATTCAACAGGTGCCAGATATTACTTGGTATTCAACAAGTGCCAGATATTGCCTGATATTCAACAGGTGCCGGATATAGCCTGGTACACAACAGGTGCCGGATATAGCCTGGTATATAGGTGCCGGATATAGCCTGGTATACAACAGGTGCCAGATATAGCCTGGTATTCAACAGGTGCCGGATATAGCCTGGCCTGGTATTCAACAGGTGCCGGATATAGCCTGGTATTCAACAGGTTCCAGATGTAGCCTGGTATTCAACAGGTGCCAGATATTGCTTGGTATTCAACAGGTGCCAGATATTGCTTGGTATTCAACAGGTGCCGGATATAGCCTGGTATTCATCAGGGGCCAGATGTAGCCTAGTATTCAACAGGTGCCGCATATAGCCTGGTATTCAACAGGTGCCAGATATAGCCTGTTATTCAACAGGTGCCAGATATAGCCTGGTATATAGCAGGTGAAGGATATAGCCTGGTATACAACAGGTGCCGGATATAGCCTGGTATACAACAGGTGCCAGATATAGCTTGATATATGACAGGTGCCAGATATAGCCTGGTATTCAACAGGTGCCAGATATAGCCTGGTATACAACAGGTGCCAGATATAGCCTGGTATACAACAGGCGCCAGATATTGCTTGGTATTCAACAGGTGCCGGATATAGCCTGGTACTCAACAGGTGCCAGATAGAGCCTGGTATTCAACAGGTGCTGCATATAGCCTGGTATTCAACAGGTGCCAGATATTGCTTGGTATTCAGCAGGTACCAGATATAGCCTGGTATTCAACAGGTGCCAGATATAGCCTGGTATTCATCAGGTGCCAGATATAGGCTGGTAGTCAACAGGTGCCGGATATAGCCTGGTAGTCAACAGGTGCCAGATGTAGCCTGGTAGTCAACAGGTGCCAGATGTAGCATGGTATTCAACAGGTGCCAGATATAGCCTGGTATTCATCAGGTGCCAGATATAGCCTGGTAGTCAACAGGTGCCGGATATAGCATGGTATTCAACAGTGCCAGATGTAGCCTGGTATCAACAGTGCAGTGCATGGTATTCAACAGGTCCAATATAGCTGGTTTATCAGGTCCAGATATAGCCTGGGTAGTCAACAGGTGCCGGATATGCTAGTAGTCACAGGTGCAGATGTATGGTTAGTCAAAGGTGGAGTACATGGTATGAACAGGTGCCGATATAGCCGTATCATCGGTGCCGATATAGCTGGTAGTCAACAGTGCGGATATAGCTGGTAGTCAACAGGTGCCGATATTAGCCTTTAGTCAACTGTGCGGATGAAATTAATGGTATTAAATCGACACAGTGGAAATATAAACACATATGCAGTATAATGTGATCCTTTATTGACAACGTTTCGCCCACACAGTGAGCTTTTTCAAGTCACTAACAGATCTACCTGGGGTGGAAGGTACGTGAGTATTTATAGTCAGGTTCAGAATGTTGAGGTCAGGTGGAGAATGCATCTGTGATCTACGGGTGGGGTTATAGAGTCTTGGGTAGTTGGCAGGGGTATTGCAAGTTGTGAGTAGACCTTCTGCAGTGTTCTATGTTCTTATGTGGGATAGCTATGTTATAGAAGCCGTTGTTCTGGTTGAAATTGTTGGTTGTAGAGATAAGCGATGATTCCAGGATTCTTTTGTATAGGAATTGCCGGATATAGCCTGGTAGTCAACAGGTGCCAGATGTAGCCTGGTAGTCAACAGGTGCCAGATGTAGCATGGTATTCAACAGGTGCCATGCAGTCAGAAACTGTAAGGCTGGAGATGAAGTCCTGGTAGTCAGTAAATGTGGGGCTGATAGTGCTGTCCTGGGAGACAGTAATGGTGAAGCTGGAGGTGGTCCTGGGAGACAGTAATGGTGAAGCTGGAGGTGGTCCTGGGAGACAGTAATGGTGAAGCTGGAGGTGCTGTCCTGGGAGACAGTAATGGTGAAGCTGGAGATTTTGTCCAGGTAGTCGGGAATTATACGCAGGAAGGAATACATATAAATGACCTCATAGGGGACAGGAGCCATAGTAGGGAAACAAGTGTAGTCAAAGATAAGATAAAACCAATATTGCAAACTAGAAATACCGCAGGAAATAGCAAACAAGAGGACTCCACTAGCAATAGTGAGGATACATTACCAAAAACAACTGGTGGGAGCTCCATTGTTGGTGCTAGGGAGGATAGAAGTAAGGACAGGGAAACATGCACCAACAGGGAATACAGTCACAGAAACCAAGGCAAACGGAAACCAAGCCTGTGCACATACTATGCACTTGGTATCTGCTGGCATGGGAAATCTGGAAAAAAAAAAGATGGGACGTGCAACTATGACCACCTAGAAAAATGCCATGCCCATATGACAACAGGAAAATGCAAACTCCCTTCCTGTAAGCTTTTTCACCCTGAACTGTGTACCTCTTCAGTACAGGAAAGACTGTGCTATAACTTAAATTGCCAGGCATACCATCTAAAGGGGACAAAAAGATACAAAACATCCAGGCCATGAGGAAACCTGGGGTAGCCACAGCCACTCAAGAGGGAGAGGTTTTTTAGTGCCAGGAAGGAAAAAAAACTGGCAGGAAATGGCAGAAATCGTACACCAAATCCAGTCATTCCTGGAGTGGAACCACAGTCGATGGCTTCCACTCCAAACCAACAGATACAGATACTAATGCCGGAAAAAAATCCCCCCCCCCAGTATCAACAATACCACCAGTCCGATAACATTCTTCTTTGCAAATATACAGGGTCTAAAGCCAGCAACAAACAACAAAATACCTTCATCCGTGGACTGCTTGCAGAGGCAAAGGCAGTGTTCCGGCTTTCACTGAGACCCACATAAAGGATCACTTGGACACGAAATATGGATCCCAGGTTACAAACCTATACAGATGTGACAGAGTGAACAGGCAAAAGGGGCGGGTTGGCCTGTACATTGCAGAGTCACTTGTTTGCACAGAACTGCTTAATGCTTCAAATGATGTAGTGGAAGTTTTAGCAGTAAAGGTCGAGAACCAAAACCTAGTCATTGTGGTAGTCTACAAAAGCCTCCGGATGCAACATCCAGCAATTCCAGGAACAGCTGTTAAAATTGACCACTGTCTGGAAAAATCTTCAGCTCTGCACCCAATCTGCTCCTGGGGATTTCAACTTAAGGCACCTAAAATTGAGGAATATAGCAAATAATATTGTTGCAGTAATAACACCAGGAGGCAGCTCTGATGAAAACTCACACTCACACGAGCTTTTAAATCTCTGCACAAAATTCAATTTAAACCAGCAAATAATAGAGCCAACTAGACTGGAGAATACACTAGACCTCATCTTCACTAACAATGATGATCTGATAAGAAATGTCACCATATCAAAAACAATTACTCAGATCACAACATAATTGAGGTTCAGACATGTATGCGAGGAGCCCCAGACCGACATAATGAGACTAGTCACGAGGGAGCATTCACCAAATTCAACTTCAATAACAAAAACATAAAGTGGGACCAAGTAAACCAAGTCCTAACCGATATAAGCTGGGAAGATAGACTAAGCAACACAGACCCCAACTTATGCCTAGAACAGATTAACTCGGTGGCACTCGATGTATGCACAAGGCTTATTCCTCTTAAGAAAAAGGAGGAATAGATGTAAAATAGAAAGAGACAGGCGCTCCCTTAACAGGCGACGGAAAAGAATAACATAGCGGCTAAAAGAGGTCAATATATCTGAAATGCGTAGGGAGACACTGGTCAGAGAAATAGCAAGCATCGAACTTAAGCTAAAAGAATCCTTTAGGAGTCAGGAATCGCGGGAAGAACTAAAAGCCATAAATGAAATCGAAAGAAACCCAAAGTATTTCTTCTCCTATGCCAAATCAAAATCGAGAACAACGTCCAGTATTGGGCCCCTACTTAAACAAGATGGGTCCTACACAGATGACAGCAAGGAAATGAGTGAGCTACTCAAGTCCCAATATGACTCAGTTTTTAGCAAGCCGCTAACCAGACTGAGAGTCGAAGATCAAAATGATTTTTTTATGAGAGAGCCACAAAATTTGATTAACACAAGCTATCCGATGTTATCCCTGACGCCAAATGACTTCGAACACGGCGATAAATGACATGCCCATGCACTCTGCCCCAGGGCCAACTCATGGAACTCTGTGTTCATCAAGAACTGCAAGAAAGCCCCTATCACGAGCCTTTTCCATCCTATGGAGAGGGAGCATGGACACGGGGGTCGTCCCACAGTTACTAAAAACAACAGACATAGCCCACTCCACAAAGGGGGCAGTAAAGCAACAGCAAAGAACTACAGACCAATAGCACTAAACATCCCATATCATAAAAATCTATGAAAGGGTCCTAAGAAGCAAGATCACCACCCATTAGAAACCCATCAGTTACACAACCCAGGGCAACATGGGTTTAGAGAACAGGTCGCTCCTGTCTGTCTCAACAATTGGATCACTACGACAAGGTCCTAAATGCACTAGAAGACAAAAAGAATGCAGATGTAATATATACAGACTTTGCAAAAGCCTTCGACAAGTGTGACCATGGCGTAATAGCGCACAAAATGCGTGCTAAAGGAATAACAGGAAAGTCGGTCGATGGATCTATAATTTCCTCACTAACAGAACACAGAGAGTAGTCGTCAACAGAGTAAAAGTTCCGAGGCAGCCTACGGTGAAAAGCTCTGTTCCACAAGGCACAGTACTCGCTCCCATCTTGTTCCTCATCCTCATATCCGACATAGACAAGGATGTCAGCCACAGCACCGTGTCTTCCTTTGCAGATGACACCCGAATCTGCATGACAGTGTCTTCCATTGCAGACACTGCAAGGCTCCAGGCGGACATCAACCAAACTTTTCAGTGGACTGCAGAAAAACAATATGAAGTTCAACGATGAGAAATTTCAATTACTCAGATATGGTAAAACATGAGGAAATTAAATCTTCATCAGAGTACAAAACAAATTTGGCCACAAAATAGAGCGAAAACACAACGTCAAAGACCTGGGAGTGATCATGTCGGAGGAATCTCACCTTCAAGGACATTAACATTGTATCAATCGCATCTGCTAGAAAAATGACAGGATGGATAATGAGAACCTTCAAAACTAGGGAGGCCAAGCCCATGATGACACTCTTCAGGTCAGTTGTTCTATCTAGGCTGGAATTTTGCTGCACACTAACAGCACCTTTCAAGGCAGGTGAAATTGCCGACCTAGAAAATGTACAGAGAACTTTCACGGCGCGCACAACGGAGATAAAACACCTCAATTACTGGGAGCGCTTGAGGTTCCTAAACCTGTATTCCCTGGAACGCAGGCGGGAGAGGATACATGATTATATACACCTGGAAAATCCTAGAGGACTAGTACCGAACTTGCACACGAAAATCACTCACTACGAAAGCAAAAGACTTGGCAGACGATGCACCATCCCCCCAATGAAAGCAGGGGTGTCACTAGCACGTTTAAGAGACCATTCAATAAGTGTCAGGGGCCCGAGACTGTTCAGCTGCCTCCCAGCATACATAAGGGAGATTACCAACAGACCCCTGGCAGTCTTCAAGCTGGCACTGGACAAGCACCTAAAGTCGGTTCCTGACCAGCCGGACTGTGGCTCGTACGTTGGTTTGCGTGCAGCCAGCAGCAACAGCCTGGTTGATCAGGCTCTGATCCACCAGGAGGCCTGGTCACAGACCGGGCCGCGGGGGCGTTGACCCCCGGAACTCTCTCCAGGTAAACTCCAGGTATAGCCTGGTATGTGGAAATATAAACACATATGCAGTATAATGTGATCCTTTATTGACAACGTTTCGCCCACACAGTGGGCTTTTTCAAGTCACACACAGATCTACCTGGGGTGGAAGGTACGTGAGTATTTATAGTCATGTTCAGAATGTTGAGGTCAGGTGGAGAATGCTGCATCTGATGATCTACCGGGTGGGGTTATAGAGTCTTGGGTAGCTTGGCAGGGGTATTGGACAAGTTGTGAGTAGACCTTCTGCAGTGTTCTATGTTCTTATGTGGGATAGCGATGTTATAGAAGCCGTTGTTCTGGTTGAAATTGTTGGTTATAGAGATAAGCGATGATTCCAGGATTCTTCTGTATTGAGTGTTGTCTTCTGTGGCGATAAGTCTTGAGTTTCTGTAGTTAATTAAATGGTTGTGTGAATTGCGATGTTGTACACAGGTATTCCTTGTATCGTCAGTCCTGCTTGCATATTGGTGTTCTGAAATACGTGTTTGGAGGTCTCTTGATGTTTCGCCCACATATAATTTGTTGCAGTCATTACAAGGGATTATGGTAAGACACATATGCAACGGTTAGGTATCTTTATTTTGAAACGTTTCGCCTACACAGTAGGCTTCTTCAGTAAGAGACTTGAAGACGATGTAATCAGTCCATCACCCTTAAAGTTTTGAGGTGGTCAGTCCCTCAGTCTGGAGAAGAGCATTGTTCCATAGTATGAAACAATATAAAGTTGAATGGACAGGATGGAGCCTTATATAGCGCCAGGAGGTGAGACGTAGGTCACTTTGGGAGGTCAGGTCCCTCTCAAATCCAGCGTTCTCACTAGTAGAAGTTGTCGAAGTAGATTTCAGGTCAGTACCAAGATACCCTTGTGTTGCAGTGTCTGACAGATTGAACATTAAAATGGTATACTTCGACAACTTCTACTAGTGAGAACGGCTGGATTTGAGAGGGACCTGACCTCCCAAAGTGACCTACGTCTCACCTCCTGGCGCTATATAAGGCTCCATCCTGTCACTTCAACTTTATATTGTTTCATACTATGGAACAATGCTCTTCTCCAGACTGAGGGACTGACCACCTCAAAACTTTAAGGGTGATGGACTCATTACATCGTCTTCAAGTATCTTCTGCTTCTATCAACTTTTCTGTACTCGACTGAAGAAGCCTACTGTGTAGGCGAAACGTTTCAAAATAAAGATACCTAACTGTTGCATATGTGTCTTACCTAACAACCTGTCGGTATTTTATACCATTTTAATGTTCACAAGGGATTATGTATACCCCTGCAGAAGATGGAGGCTTGTCCTGTCTACTACTGGTGATGTCTTTGATGGTCGTGGTTGTGGAGGTAAATACATCATTCCAAGTATCTACCTCCACAACCACGACCATCAAGGACATCACCAGTAGTAGACAGGACAAGCCTCCATCCTCTGCAGGGGTATACATAATCCCTTGTAATGACTGCAACAAATTATATGTGGGCGAAACATCAAGAGACCTCCAAACACGTATTTCAGAACACCAATATGCAAGCAGGACTGACGATACAAGGAATGCCTGTGTACAACATCGCAATTCACACAACCATTTAATTAACTACAGAAACTCAAGACTTATCGCCACAGAAGACAACACTCAATACAGAAGAATCCTGGAATCATCGCTTATCTCTATAACCAACAATTTCAACCAGAACAACGGCTTCTATAACATAGCTATCCCACATAAGAACATAGAACACTGCAGAAGGTCTACTCACAACTTGTCCAATACCCCTGCCAAGCTACCCAAGACTCTATAACCCCACCCGGTAGATCATCAGATGCAGCATTCTCCACCTGACCTCAACATTCTGAACATGACTATAAATACTCACGTACCTTCCACCCCAGGTAGATCTGTGTGTGACTTGAAAAAGCCCACTGTGTGGGCGAAACGTTGTCAATAAAGGATCACATTATACTGCATATGTGTTTATATTTCCACTGTGTCGGTATTTGTTACCATTTATTTCCATCTATAGCCTGGTATACAACAGGTACCAGGTATAGCCTGGTATTCAACAGGTGCTGAATATAGCCTGGTATTCAACAGGTGCCAGATATTGCTTGGTATTCAGCAGGTACCAGATATAGCCTGGTATTCAACAGGTGCCAGATATAGCCTGGTAGTCAACAGGTGCCGGATGTAGCCTGGTAGTCAACAGGTGCCAGATGTAGCCTGGTAGTCAACAGGTGCCAGATGTAGCATGGTATTCAACAGGTGCCAGATATAGCCTGGTATACAACAGGTACCAGGTATAGCCTGGTATTCAACAGGTTCCAGATATAGCCTGGTAGTCAACAGGTGCCAGATGTAGCCTGGTAGTCAACAGGTGCCAGATGTAGCATGGTATTCAACAGGTGCCAGATATAGCCTGATATACAACAGGTACCAGGTATAGCCTGGTATTCAACAGGTTCCAGATATAGCCTGGTATTCAACAGGTGCCGGATATAGCCTGGTATTCATCAGGTGCCAGATATAGCCTGGTAGTCAACAGTGGATATAGCCATGGTACACAGTGCCATTTAGCCTGGTATTCAACAGGTGCCAGATTAGCCTGGTAGTCAACAGGTGCCAGATATAGCCTGGTATCACAGGTGCCAGATATAGCCTGGTATTCAATCAGATGCCGTCAAAGTACGTAGCATGGTATTCAACAGGTGCCAGATATAGCCTGGTATACAACAGGTCCCAGGTATAGCCTGGTATTCAACAGGTTCCAGATATAGCCTGGTAGTCAACAGGTCCAGTGTAGCCTGGTATCAACAGGTGCCAGATTAGCCTGGTATTCAACAGGTGCCAGATATAGCCTGTATATACAACAGGTGCCAGGTATAGCCTGGTATTCAACAGGTTCCAGATATAGCCTGGTAGTCAACAGGTGCCGGATATAGCCTGGTATTCAACAGGTGCCAGATATAGCCTGGTATACAACAGGTACCAGATATAGCCTGGTATTCAACAGGTTCCAGATATAGCCTGGTATTCAACAGGTGCCAGATATAGCCTGGTATTTAACAGGTGCCGGATATAGCCTGGTATTCAACAGGTGCCAGATATAGCCTGGTATCAACAGTGTGACCATTATATAACGTGTAGCTTATTTCAACATTGGTGTCATACAAATAGACTGGTATTCAACATGATGTCCACAGATATATGCTCTGGATGTCAGCAGTCCAGATATAGCTGGATTTCAACAGGTGCCCAGTATACTAGTTTAGTATTCAACAGGATGCCACAGTGTATACTGGTATTTCTAACAGGATGACCAGCATATATGACTTGGTTCTACATTAGACAACACAATGTATGACTGTGATCTGTGTCTAACATTGGATGTATCATACACAGTGTATGACTGTGATGTTTCTAACATGGATGTATCATACACAGTGTATGACTGTGATGTTTCTAACATTGGATGTATCATACACAGTGTATGACTGTGATGTTTCTAACATTGGATGTATCATACACAGTGTATGACTGTGATGTTTCTAACACTGGATGTATCATACACAGTGTATGACTGTGATGTTTCTAACATTGGATGTATCATACACAGTGTATGACTGTGATGTTTCTAACATTGATGTATCATACACAGTGTATGACTGTGATGTTGACTGAGCCACATGATACTGAGACAAAATCAGTTGACGAGGCACATAACACAAGTGAAAGACTTAGCACATAAATAACACAGTGCTGGAATAGAGGTCCATGAACACAACAGGAGACATAACACTCAAAGTATACACACATGCTAAAACTAGAAACATACAGGAGAATAATCATGGTATACAAAATACTAGATAACAAAATACAGGAGACATAATCATGGTATACAAAATACTAGATAACAAAAATACAGGAGATATAATCATGGTATACAAAATACTAGATAACAAAAATACAGGAGATATAATCATGATATACAAAATACTAGATAACAAATATACAGGAGATATAATCATGATATACAAAATACTAGATAACAAATATACAGGAGATATAATCATGATATACAAAATGCTTCAATGGTTAATTTATCAATAGATATACAGGATGATATAATCATGATATACAAAAACTGACAGGAGATATAATCATGATATACAAAATGCTTCAATGGTTATTTAGTGGGCAAGGATAAGATTTATACGCCAGGAGGTGTATTCTCTCAGGTGTATGTGCTGAGGCTTTGTGTATGTATTTTTAGGCAAGCTTGTCTGGTGGTGAAGAGGTTACGTGCAATCGTAAAGCCTAATGTAGTCGATAGGCTTCAAACCCCAATAAGCAAGCATATAGTGGGTACATACAATCAGGGGAGTTAGAAATCTAGAGGCACTAGCTGTGGAGACTAGTGTATATATACTCAGAGGTGTATGATTGGCTTGAGCCAAAAAGCAGTAATGGCGTTGAGAGTTAGAAGGGGCCAGAGCTATGTATAAGGTATTTATACAGCACTAGGTGAGTACTCAGCTTTAGAAGTGGGCCAGGCTATGTATCAAAGTATGTTAACACAGCTAGGTGAGTACTCAGTGTCAGAAGGGTCCAGGAGCAGTATCAAAGTAATACCACTAGGTGAGTACTCATGGGTCAAATGTCCCAGAGCTATGTATCAAATATGTTAACACAGCTAGGTGAGTCTCAGTGTCAGAAGTGGGTCCAGGAGCTATGTATCAAGTATGTTAACACAGCTAGTGAGTACCAGTGTTAGAGTGGGTCCAGAGCTATGTATCAAAGTATGATAACACAGCTAGGTGAGTACCAGTGTCAGAAGTGGGTCCAGGAGCTATGTATAAAAGTATGTTAACACAGCTAGGTGAGTACTCAGTGTTCAGAAGTGGGTCCAGGAGCTATGTATCAAAGTATGTTAACACAGCTAGGTGAGTACTCAGTGTCAGAAGTGGGTCCAGGAGCTATGTATCAAAGTATGTTAACACAGCTAGGTGAGTACTCAGTGTCAGAAGTGGGTCCAGGAGCTATAAATCAAGGTATATTAACTAGGTGAGTACTCAATATTAGAAGCGGGTCCAGGAGCTACAAATCAAGGTATGTTAACACGACTAGGTGAGTACGTGAGTGCGCATGTAACAATGGTGAGTGCTGCGTGCCTCACCTATGATCCAGCTAATGAGTAAGATACATAGGCAACATTTAGGCAACTTTATTCCGAAACGTTTCGCCTACACAGTAGGCTTCTTCAGTCGAATACAGAAATTAGGCAGGAACAGTAGAGATGTGAAGACGATGTAATCAGTCCATCACCCTTGACTGTTTACATCGTCTTTACTGTTCCTGCCTAATTTCTGTATTCGACTGAAGACCTACTGTGAAAGGCGAGAACGTTTCGGAATAAAGTTGCCTAAAGATTGCCTATGTGTCTTACCTACCAACCTGTCGGTATTGTATACCATTTTGATGTTTATCAAGATACATAGCCAACATGACTCGAGTCATTACTGCCGTCAGGTACACTGCTGCCACCAACGTTTCTAACACACAGAATTTTCATAATAACACACAAGCTGAGGAAGTGATCACCTTCCAACGAGGCTGAGTCCTGACCCTTCTATCAAGGCTGAGGATTGATTCACCCCTATCAATGGCTGAGGATTGATCACCTCCTATCAAGGCTAGGGGATTGACCACCTATCAAGGCTAGGGGATTGACCACCTATCAAGGCTAGGGGATTGACCACCTATCAAGGCTAGGGGATTGACCACCTATCAAGGCTAGGGGATTGACCACCTATCAATGCTAGGGGATTGACCACCTATCAATGCTAGGGGATTGACCACCTATCAATGCTAGGGGATTGACCACCAACAAGGCTAGGGGATTGACCACCTATCAAGGCAAGGGGATTGACCACCTATCAAGGCTAGGGGATTGACCACCTATCAAGGCTAGGAGATTGACCACCTCTTATCAAGGCTGGGGACTGACACGTCAAAATTACTTCTACTGTTTCCGGTGTTATGATCATTTCTCAGTTGTATTTGACTGAAGAAGCCAGCTACACAGGCAACATACTTCTTCATTGGAGATACCAAAGTGTTGGGCATTTTATATCTTAGTGTGGTAGAGGGTGTTTCTGGAGTTTATCTGGAGAGAGTTCCGGGGGTCAACGCCCCCGCGGCCCGGTCTGTGACCAGGCCTCCTTAGGTCAGTGTCCCAGGATGCGACCCACACCAGTCGACTAACACCCAGGTACCCATTTTACTGATGGGGAACATAGACAACAGGTGGAAAGAAACACGTCCAATGTTTCTACTCTGGCTGGGAATCGAACCCAGGCCCTCACCGTGTGAAGCGAGAGCGTTAACCACCAGGCCAGGTGGTGGAGGATGTGGTGGAAGGTGGGCAGTGTTAGTTAAGTTGGGTGGAAGTTAAAATATTTTTGTTTAGCCCTACTTGGAGTCTTCCTGGAGGATATTCTGGGTGTCAACACCCACGCGACTCAGTCTATAACCAGGCTATTACTGCTGGCCATACGCAATCCAGCGTACGAGCCACAGCCCGGCTGGTCATACGCAATCCAGCGTACGAGCCACAGCCCGGCTGGTCAGGTACTGACATGAGGTGCCTGTCCAGCACCTTCTTGAAGACACCCAGGGGTCTATTGTTAATCCCCCTTATGTATGCTGGGAGGCAGTTGAATAGTCTTGGCTCCTGACATTAATGCAACCACGAACAAGTGGTATGTAAGTAGTAACACACTGCGGCTAGCCGGGGATCGAACCCGTATTGTTTTAGCTCACCTCGTGGGAAACAAGTAAAAATTTACGACGCTCTTAACCACTGGACACAAACAATCCTACAAACATTATTTATTAAAAATGTGTTAAGGGAAAACTAAGGGAACGAACAAATAAAAATTGAGTGAGGATGACTACCAAGTGCAAGCAAGCAGGAGCAACATTCATTAAACAAGGTGTATTAAGCAATCAAGGCAAAATCTGTGGAAAAGATCATGCAGGCCAATATTGCACCTAAGATTAACCGGCCTGAAATGTTAATCCTCTTAACTTCTGCCTATACCTCTCCGATAAGTAAGCAAAACTACATCCATCAGTGTCTCATAATCGGAAAATTTATGTTTATCTAGAGAACTGCTTGTAACCCTTTATCAGTTAACTGGGTTCGCTAACGTCGCCCATTCACTTATTGTATTGTCTCTTAGTGCATTCACGGTACACCTTTATAGTGAGGGGATGTTGCACCGCCTGCCCAGTCTTTTGCTTTCATAGGGAGTGAAAATTCCGTGTGCAGATTTGAGACTAGTTCCTCTAGGATTTTCCAAGTGTATATTACCATGTATCTTTCTTGACTGTGTTCCAAGGAGTACAGGTCATGGAACTTCAAACAGTCGCAGTAATTTAGGTGCTTGACTGTACTTGCCTGTAATTTCCCGTGCTTTGAAAGGAGCCATTAGTGTACAGCAGTAGTCCAGCCTAAAGAGGACAAGTGGCTTGGCATCCTTTTCTTGAAGGTTTTCATTATCCATCCTATCATTGTTCTATCAGATGTGATAATGACATTTTTGTGATCTTTAAAAGTGAGATCCTCTGACATTATCACTCCCAAGTTTAGTTTTCTGCTCTATTTTGTAGTTAGAATTTGTTTTATACTCTGATCTAGCTTTAATTTTCTCACGTTTTCCATATCGAAGTAATTAAGATTTGTCTTCATTGAATTTCATATTGTTTTCTGTAGCCCATTTAAAGACTTGGTTTATATTCACTTGGAGATTTGCAGTGTCCTCAATAGATGACACTAGTACAAATTATAGTACTATCAGGAAAGAAAGACACAGTGCTGTGATTTGTTTCTCTGTATCTGATACGAAGGTGAGGTGAAGGATGGGAGCGAGTACTGTACCTTGTGGAACAGAGCTTTTCACTGTAGATGCCTCTCACTTCACTCTATTTACTACTGCTACTTGTGTTTTATTGGTTAGAAAGTTAAAGATTCATCTACCCACTTTTCCCGTTACTCGTTTATCACGTATTTTGTATGCTATTACACCATTATCACACTTGTCGAAGGCCTTCGCAAAGGCCGTGTTTACTACACTTGCATTCTGTTTGTCCTCCAGTGCATCCAAGATCATGTCATAGTGGTCCAATATTTGCAAGAGGCACGAGCGACTTGCTCTAAACTCATGCTGCCCTGGGTTGTGCAGTTATTGGATATCAAACCTTTCAGATATTTTTGTGATGTGGGATGATCCCCATGTTTAGGCTCCCTCTCTATATCATATACAAGGTACACGATATGGGTTTCTTTGAGTTCTTGAACACGGAGTTCCATGAGTCTGGGCCTGGTGCATAGTGCAGTGGCATGTCATTTTGTTTTTTTCAAAGTCCTGTAGTGTTAGGGTTATATCAGAAATTCTGGAAGTATTAACCAAATTTTGAGTCTTTGTCACGAAAAATTAATTCAGATTGTCCACCCTTAGACTGATTTGTGGCTGACTCATTAAACACTTGAGTAAAATGGAGACTTCAGTATCTCACATTTCTTTTCTGTCATCTGTGTAAGTCCCATCTCGTTTAAGCATGGACCCAATACTTATGTCGTTGGTATATGAAAAGAAATATTTCCGATTTCTTTCAGTTTCATTTATTGTTTTACGTTATTTCTGTGTTTCCTGGATCCTGTTTGATTCCTTTAACTCAAAGTCTATATTTTCTATTTCTCTAGCCAATGCCTCCTTCCATAGTCCAGATAGACTGGCCCCTTTGAGAAGCTCTGTGATTCTTCACCTTCGCCTGTAGAGGGAGCATCTCTCTAGTTTACATCTTCTCTTCTTTTTCCTTAGGGGAATGTGCCTTGAGCATACCTCTAGTGCCAAACAATCCTTTCTAGGCACTGGTTCGCATCCGTGTTGTTTAAGATACCATCCCAGCTTGTTTCGTTTAGGACATGGTTAATTATGATCCCACTCCATGTTCCTGATCTCATTTTCCTGGTCAGAACCCCTGTACATACATGTCTGAACTTCGATTAGGTTGTGAGCCGTATTTATTGATACTCTTTTATATCGTACCAGATCGTTATTATTAATAAAAATAAGGTGAAGTATATTTTCCAGTCTTGTTGGCTCCATTTGCTGACTTAAGGTAAATTTGTTGACCAGAATCAAGACTTAATGTGTGTGAGAATTTGATCTAAGTATAGTATATAAATTTTCACTTAAGTCTAGTATATATATTGAGAAGTTTATGTCTTATGGGGAATTACGCTCAGTAATAACCCACATGGAGACAGAAACAGAGGAGGTTGATTGATCTGTACATTCCGACCCCATCTGGGGTCGTCTCTAGCAGATGTTCTGCTGAAGAGGATCCCAGAAGAAGGTCGAAATACAAAGATAATCAGTCTTCTGAGTTTGTCTCCATGTGGGTTATTACTGAACACTGACAAGTGTTTGTTACACTTTGGTTATTCATAGGGAATTATGCTGAATTTAAACTAGGATGACCCAGCAGAGTCAAGGAATGGCCACCTCGGAGTGGGTAGTGGGTGAGGGTGTGGTTACTGAGGGTGGGTAGTGGGTGAGGGTGTTGTTACTGGGGGTGGGTAGTGGGTGAGGGTGTGGTTACTGAGGGTGGGTAGTGGGTGAGGGTGTTGTTACTGGGGGTGGGTAGTGGGTGAGGGTGGGTTGTGGGGGGTGGGTAATGTTGAACATCTAACATTACGTAAGACTAGCCTGCGCAGTGGTAGCCTACTTCTGCAACTCTTAAGCAGGTCCTCTCTCTCTCTCTCTCTCTCTCTCTCTCTCTCTCTCTCTCTCTCTCTCTCTCTCTCTCTTCTCTTCTCTCTTCCTCTCTCTTCTCTCTCTCTCTTCTCCCTCCCTCTCTCCTCCTACGAGACAGTTCCCACTAAACCTCAATTCCTTCACTGACCTTTTTTCCCCATCGATGCTCTGATCTCTTTCCTTAGTCTAACCCTGTACAGTACGGTTATGAGTTACAAGGTTGGAGACGTTATTTAAGGGATCGAGTGATACGACGAGTGGGATTGTTATAAAAGGGGGTGAAGATATTTCCAGTCGTGTTGAGGTTCACTTAGGCTGATATGAGGTAATTGAGGTGGAGATGAGTTAATGGTGGAGATGATAGTTACAGTATGTTGAATTGAGTTAGATAAGTGGAGATGAGGTTATGAGGGGGAATTAGGTTATAACGGATGGAGAAGTTACAGAGAGGTTGATTATTGAGTTTACAGACGGTGGGTGAGGTTTACAGAGGGTGAGATGAGGTTACAGAGGGTGGAGAATGAGGTATACAAAGGTGGAATGAGTTTACAGTGGTTGCCATGGGGTTATACATGGGGACGAGAGTGTTACAGTAGGTGGTTGATTTACAGGAGTGGAATGTTAAAACAGGGTCCGCAGAGCAAGATAAGGACCTTGGAGTGGGTAGGTTACGGAGGGTGGAGTGGGTGAGGTGTGATGGTGGGATAGGGTTACAGGGGTGGGATGAGGTTGAGAGGGGTGGATGATGAGGATTACAGAGGTGGAGATAGGTTACAGAGGGTGAGTGAGTTCAGAACGTTGAAGCAGGTAGGTTACCAGAGGGCTGGACTGAGTTCTACAGAGGTGTGATGAGGTCTACAAGGGCTGTATGATCTTACCAGAGGGTTTCGGATGAGTTCCGAGGTCATATCGTTACAGACGGTGGCAGTGCGTGTTACGAGGTGGGATCAGTTTACCAAGGTGTACGATGAGGTTACATTCTCTCGAAATGTTCAGAGGGTGAGATGAGTTCCAGGGTGAGATTATCCTTACAGAGGGTGGAGATGAGGTTACAGAGGGTGGAGATGAGGTTACAGAGGGTGGAGATGAGGTTACAGAGGGTGGAGATGAGGTTACAGAGGGTGGAGATGAGGTTATGAGGTTAACTGGTGTAGCGTGGTGGTGCTGGCTAGGAGCCAAGGTCCACCTCACTGTGAGGCTGTTATGAGACCTTCACAGGGCCACTGACTCCACCCCCGCACACTTTAAACAACAATAATAATAATAATAATAATAATAATAATAATAATACACCTCTACACATTACAATAGTAATTATGATAATAAAATATAAAATTATTATTAAATATTATTATTATTATTATTATTATTATTATTATTATTATTATTATTATTATTATTATTATTATTATTACACTTTTTCAACTAACTGTTAAGAGACGAAATGTAAGATATTTCGGTCCATTCTGAACCATTATTAAATGACGAATTAACGTATAAAGAACATGTTGGCAACGTATGGGGGATTGTTTTTTAGACAACGTTTCGCTCACCAGGAGTTTCTTCAGTACATACTATGTAAAATTAGAGAATATGTAAAGGGACTGATCACCTGCTGTCAAGGCTGAGAGTCTAATCACCTCCAATTACTTCTATTGTCTCCTGTGCTATTTTCTCCTGTGTTCGACTGAAGAAGCCTGCTGCACAGACGATACGTTTCGTCAATAATGATTCTTATAGACTAAAGTGTCAACGCCAGGCTGCCAGGCTGAGGGACTGATAACCTCGTCTTTCACAGTCTGTGTATAGTTCTGCCAGGCTGAGGGACTGATAACCTCGTCTTTCACTGTCTGTGTATAGTTCTGCCAGGCTGAGGGACTGATAACCTCGTCTTTCACTGTGTATAGTTCTGCCAGGCTGAGGGACTGATAACCTCGTCTTTCACAGTCTGTGTATAGTTCTGCCAGGCTGAGGGACTGATAACCTCGTCTTTCACTGTTGTGTATAGTTCTGCCAGGCTGAGGGACTGATAACCTCGTCTTTCACTGTGTATAGTTCTGCCAGGCTGAGGGACTGATAACCTCGTCTTTCACTGTCTGTGTATAGTTCTGCCAGGCTGAGGGACTGATAACCTCGTCTTTCACTGTGTATAGTTCTGCCAGGCTGAGGGACTGATAACCTCGTCTTTCACTGTGTATAGTTCTGCCAGGCTGAGGGACTGATTACCTCATCTTTCACAGTCTGTGTATAGTTCTGCCAGGCTGAGGGACTGATAACCTCGCCTTTCACAGTCTGTGTATAGTTCTGCCAGGCTGAGGGACTGATAACCTCGTCTTTCACAGTCTGTGTATAGTTCTGCCAGGCTGAGGGACTGATACCTCATCTTTCACATGTGTATAGTTCTGCCAGGCTGAGGGACTGATAACCTCGTCTTTCACTGTGTATAGTTCTGCCAGGCTGAGGGACTGATAACCTCGTCTTTCACTGTGTATAGTTCTGCCAGGCTGAGGGACTGATAACCTCTCTTTCACTGTTTTGTATAGTTCTGCCAGGCTGAGGGACTGATAACCTCGCCTTTCACAGTCTGTGTATAGTTCTGCCAGGCTGAGGGACTGATAACCTCGCCTTTCACAGTCTGTGTATAGTTCTGCCAGGCTGAGGGACTAATAACCTCGTCTTTCACAATCTGTGTATAGTTCTGCCAGGCTGAGGGACTGATAACCTCGCCTTTCACAATCTGTGTATAGTTCTGCCAGGCTGAGGGACTGATAACCTCGCCTTTCACAATCTGTGTATAGTTCTGCCAGGCTGAGGGACTAATAACCTCGCCTTTCACAATCTGTGTATAGTTCTGCCAGGCTGAGGGACTAATAACCTCGCCTTTCACAATCTGTGTATAGTTCTGCCAGGCTGAGGACTAATAACCTCGCCTTTCACAATCTGTGTATAGTTCTGCCAGGCTGAGGGACTAATAACCTCGCCTTTCACAATCTGTGTATAGTTCTGCCAGGCTGAGGGACTAATAACCTCGTCTTTCACAATCTGTGTATAGTTCTGCCAGGCTGAGGGACTGATAACCTCGCCTTTCACAGTCTGTGTATAGTTCTGCCAGGCTGAGGGACTGATAACCTCGTCTTTCACAGTCTGTGTATAGTTCTGCCAGGCTGAGGGACTGATAACCTCGTCTTTTACTGTCTGTGTATAGTTCTGCCAGGCTGAGGGACTGATTACCTCATCTACTGTCTTCGTATATCTCTGTATTGAATTAATAAAATCGTGGGTTGGTGAAACGTCTTTATATAAAGATACCAGGTGTTGCACATGTGTTAATTGCTCACCTATGTTTATTCCGTTTGATCTTCGTGTCTCACTCCGTCCTCTTACCCACAGTCAACATGGCACTGTTGTAAAAACAGTCAAATGGGTGACTGTCGACGGAGTCTTGAATGGTTGAAATGTGGCTTATGAGCCTCACGCAGTGGCTCTCCATTCCCCATTTTCTGTTCGCGTGGCACACTATTTTATTGTCTTGTGTCCTGTTTACAGTTTTTCATTTGTAACCTAACGTACCACCGCACCTTAACTTAGAAATGAGGTGCAGAGTCTTCCACTAACCTAACCTGACGCAGCCTAACTTAGAAATGGGCTGCAAAGTCTATGTAAAAGGGTGTTACGTAAGTTATTTAGAGGACGGGTTGCAGCCGTGTTTAGGTCTCTGGCCCTGTCTTTCACATAGATCTTGATGAACCAGCAAAACAGTGACGACGCATTACATTTCATGTAGTTATCGACGCATATCTAGGCAAATATCTTTACTAAGTGCCAGATCAACCAGGCTGTGATGGACATGTGAGCCAGAGGGCTGCCAGTAGGCAAGCACCAGAAAAGACTGGCCCAGTGCCAGGCTTCATATTACGAATGCAGGCACGCAGTCCAAAGGCCTGTTGTGCCTGGTCATAACTCTCAAAACAAGGATCGACCCAAACAGTCAAAGGCAAACGCAGAGGAATACATACCCATATATTCCCTTCAGTCTATGTACTATATTTAGGGAGTTAAATTATCACAAGTATAACTTACAAAAAACGTCCTCAACAAACGTCTCCAGAGCATGAAGGGACAACTAATTTATCCCCCTCAAACATCTGGCTTGTTTCTGGTTTTGTAACAAGAAGTTGTAATATAAGAATTCGGGATCACAAAGCAAATAGATAAAATTTAAGATCTTTACTAGTAAAGTTGTCTCGCAGAATATATATTATGTACAAAGTTAAAATATTGGACATAAATAAGGAGTCAAGCTCCTACAGCTTTCTTGTTATGTTTATATTAATATAATTACGATTAATGCAATCTATTTCAACTGGTATATTAGTTGATAAATTAGACACATGTGCAACTCTTGGGTATCTTTATTGAGTAAACGTTTCGCCACACAGTGGCTTCGTCAGTCCATACATAGGAGAAACTTGAAGAACAGGAGGAGAATGAGGTAATCAGTCCCTCAACCTTGAGTCGATGTGTTCAGTCCATCAATCTTGAGTAGCACATGTGTCTAATTTATCAACATGTCGGTTCTCTGAACCATTCATCTACAAACCTGTCAGACACTGGTATATTAGTGAAGATTGAGACACTTGTGCAGCATATGGGAATCTTTATTCAGGAAACGTTTCGCCACACAGTGGCTTCATTAGTCCAATACAAAGAGGAAGGCGTAAGGAGAGGAGGAGAATGAGGTAATCAGTCCCTCAACCTGGAGTCGATGTGTTCAGTCCATCAATCTTGGTATATTAGTACAAAGAAATTCAAAATTATGGGCTTAGACCTAGTTCTAGGTTCATACGGCCCAACTTAGAATCATACCGACCACCAACCCCTACAGAAGACGTTCCTCAGTGTCGAGCAATGAAGTTCCGTCTCGCTCACAGAGACGTAGTCTATACCAACCAAGAAGTAACCTTAAAGGGTTGACAAAGCAAATTCAGTTAGTTGAACCAACAAATTCACCACCAGAGTAAGAGAGAACTCGATGGGACCCTTAAGAGAGGAAATCAGCTGCCAGAGAGGGTTTGAAGTGTCTCCTAAGAGAGGCCAGGAGGTAACTGAGTGAGGTCAACCCACCAGCCCCAACATCGGGTTTGATCACGTGACTCACAGCTACCTCTAGCGATTGAAACAAGCAGACAAATGTTAATAAGCACACAGTCAGTCCTAATTCCATCACTGAGTATAAGCACATCCTACCTATATACATAAGCTAGGTCAAATAATATACAGCAAGATATTTTCATTTTAGCTCTTAATGGAAACATCTCCAATATAAATTTATATGATAAAATATATACAGACAAATATACATTACATCCAGTTCAGGGGCCAACAATAACAGTGAGGCAATGAATATAAAACCACTCATAACAGTACTTTTTACATCTAGAGTAGACCCCTTGTCGGTTTAGCGCTTTCTTTGATTATAATAATAGACCTAGAATAGACAAGAGAGTATGAGTGTACCAGACCAGCTTGAGTGAGTATCTGACCCACATCTGAGTAGCTAAGCACAACGTCACCTTGACTGTGGGACCAGCTATTACGCAATTATACGCCAGATTGTAATCTAAAGCATGGCAGGGATCCAGGATGTGCTGAAATTCTGAGATTGCCATCTTTTGGCAGTCGCAGCATACAGTGGCTCATAGTAGTAGTAAAACATAAACATACGTACATAGAATTATCATACAATCGCATTGTTAGACAACGTTCCCACACAGTGGGCTTACCATCAATTCACAAAC
The DNA here is from genome assembly GCF_026875155.1 of Cherax quadricarinatus. NCBI lineage: Eukaryota > Metazoa > Arthropoda > Malacostraca > Decapoda > Parastacidae > Cherax > Cherax quadricarinatus. Next base: position 1,975,033 of record NC_069429.1, on the reverse strand, counting down.
GGATCTACCTGGGTAAAGAGTACATGAGTATAGTGTCAGGTGGTGAATGTTGGGTAGGTTGTATGTGAGACTGACCTGCAGGTCCATCTCATATACAAAGAAAGGGTATGGTGATAGCAACAATAAGGAGGAAAATGGTATAAAATACTGACACGATGAATAGACACAAATACTGTATAGCCAGTAGTCCCACAACCTGTTAGCACGAATGAGCCAAATTTAGAGGAGTGCCACAGTTGCCAGTTATATCCACATAAATCATGCGAAGCATCAATATTCTGAGGTGACTAGTTTTGATTCAGTCACATTTATTGTCACTGACTCACGAAATCGTTATGACACGATTGCTCTGGAGTTTTACGACTCGCTTGCCGCGAGTTCAATCCCCACCCGTATCGTGATTTATTGTCAGTAACCACACAATCACACAAGGTTAAGTTCATGAGCACCTTGAGTGTTCATTTCCCTCCTAACACCTAGAAATTGAAATATATGAAAGAATTTCTAACAATCAGTGTAGACAACACCGCATGGCGGCGTACACGTTCGTACCAGCCTATAATGCAACGTGCAGTGTTTACCTGGTTACGCATTGATTAAGCATCTTTATATTTGCAGAGTCTGGAGGAAAAGCCAGCCTAGCCTGTAGTCGCCTGAGGTCTGGTCCTGGAACTGTAGAGAGAGGCAGGGCGATGTGGGCTCACTGTGGGCCAACGTACGTTCAATGCTAGCCCCTAGGCCTACAAGGGATGGTCTATATAAATATATGGATGGTACCTACTACATGATTACCTGATATGCTACCACAAGCATTTCAGTATGCTATTGTGGATGCAAGTGCTACTAGCAGGTTAGTACATTGCTCGGCATGTGCTACATGTGTACGCAGATACTACATGTGGTTACAGCACGTGCTACATGTGCTACTAGCAGGTGCTTATTGGGGCTACTAGCAGGTGTACTTGAGCTACTAGATATACGGGCACTGACCGGAAGTGAAAGGGTTGTAGAGGTGGTGGTGGTAATGTTTTGGTTGTAAAGTGACTGTAGTAGTTATTAATGTGTTGACACCGTGCAGTGCGGACCTACAGAAAGCTGATCATAATTTCACACATGGGCGCACTCATTTCGTACAAGGGTCCTCATGTGGCCCGCGGCCGCAGGTTGGGGACCCTGGTCATGAAGAGTCGCCATGATTGTTTAAGATGGGCATTGCTTGTAGGGTCCATCTTCAAACAGTTGAGGATACCCTAGATGTACCAATGCAGTTTGGATGGGGCACCTGCTAGATTGTACCATACTAGCAGGTTTGGGTTTATTGTGGGCACCTGCTAGAGTGTACCATACTTACTAGCAGGTTGGGTGTATTGTGGGCACCTGCTTGATTGTACCACACTTACTAGCAGGTTTGGGTTTATTGTGGGCACCTGCTAGAGTGTACCATACTAGCAGGTTGGGTTTATTGTGGGCACCTGCTAGATTGTACCATACTAGCAGGTTTGGGTTTATTGTGGGCACCTGCTAGAGTGTACCATACTAGCAGGTTTGGGTTTATTGTAGGCACCTGCTAGATTGTACCATACTAGCAGGTTTGAGTTTATTGTGGGCACCTGCTAGATTGCACCATAGTAGCAGGTTTGGGATTATTGTGGGCACCTGCTAGATTGCACCATAGTAGCAGGTTTGGGTTTATTGTGGGCACCTGCTAGATTGCACCATAGTAGCAGGTTTGGGTTTATTGTGGGCACCTGCTAGATTGTACCATACTAGCAGGTTTGGGTTTATTGTGGGCACCTGCTAGATTGTACCATAGCAGGTTTGGGATTATTGTGGGCACCTGCTAGATTGTACCATACTAGCAGGTTTGGGTTTATTGTGGGCACCTGCTAGATTGCACCATAGTAGCAGGTTTGGGTTTATTGTGGGCACCTGCTAGATTGCACCATAGTAGCAGGTTTGGGTTTATTGTGGGCACCTGCTAGATTGCACCATAGTAGCAGGTTTGGGTTTGTGGGCACCTGCTAGATTGTACCATAGTAGCAGGTTTGGGATTATTGTGGGCACCTGCTAGATTGTACCATACTAGCAGGTTTGGGTTTATTGTGGGCACCTGCTAGATTGCACCATAGTAGCAGGTTTGGGTTTATTGTGGGCACCTGCTAGATTGCACCATAGTAGCAGGTTTGGGTTTATTGTGGGCACCTGCTAGATTGCACCATAGTAGCAGGTTTGGGTTTATTGTGGGCACCTGCTAGATTGCACCATAGTAGCAGGTTTGGGTTTATTGTGGGCACCTGCTAGATTGACCATACTAGCAGGTTTGGGTTTATTGTGGCACCTGCTAGATTGCACCATAGTAGCAGGTTTGGGTTTATTGTGGGCACCTGCTAGATTGTACCATACTAGCAGGTTTGGGTTTATTGTGGGCACCTGCTAGATTGTACCATACTAGCAGGTTTGGGTTTATTGTGGGCACCTGCTAAATTGCACCATAGTAGCAGGTTTGGGTTTATTGTGGGCACCTGCTAGATTGCACCATAGTAGCAGGTTTGGGTTTATTGTGGGCACCTGCTAGATTGCACCATACTAGCAGGTTTGGGTTTATTGTGGGCACCTGCTAGATTGCACCATAGTAGCAGGTTTGGGTTTATTGTGGGCACCTGCTAGATTGCACCATAGTAGCAGGTTTGGGTTTATTGTGGGCACCTGCTAGATTGCACCATAGTAGCAGGTTTGGGATTATTTTTAATAGGATATATAAGTCTTCACACCTTGTGTGTGCTTTTGAAGAAGAAAATATAATGGTTCTTACAGTATAATGGAGAGAACACAAGTATATACACTGTGGGTGGAACTTGGTCACTACAAGTGTATACACTAAGTATTTGCACTTGTGCTCTTTCGCCCATATTGTCAGTGTCGTTATATTTTCAGTTGTCTAGTAAAACTTCTAGCATTAACAATGGTTTTTATAGAACTGAGTTACTATACATGGTACAATACCGACAAGTTGAGGGGTGACCATCGTCCCTCAAGGTTGTGGGACTCTCACCTCAAATTCTCTACTTTCTAGTCTCCAGGATTGTAATCATCTCTGTCCTCGACTGATGAAGCCTGCTGACCAGGCTATACCTTCTCGCAGGAAAGTTACTTAAATGTTGCACATGTGTCTTTTGCTAATTAATTTATGTGTTAATACATAACTTAAGTCATTAGAATGACGTCAGGCGGCAATTTAGTAATCAGTACTATTTAAATTATCAGTAATAAGCAATTAAACAAAGAGTAATTGGCTGTTGAGTTCTCAAGAAGTAGTTAACACCAGTCGGCATCTTTTTACAAGGTCAAGTAATGCCTTCAAATTGTTAGTAATTGTTAAATGGTTGAATTGTCCAATGTTGGTACCTCTTGTAGATCCAGTGATACTTGATCTCCAGTGGTGGTACTTTTTATAGACCCAGTGATAGACTTGATTTCCAGTGTTGGTATTTGTAGACCATGAAGACTTGATCTCCAGTGGTGGTATTTTTTGTAGACCCAGTGATAGACTTGATCTCCAGTGGTGGTACTTTTTGTAGACCCAGTGATAGACTTGATCTCCAGTGGTGGTACTTTTTGTAGATCCAGTGATACTTGATCTCCAGTGGTGGTACTTTTTGTAGACCCAGTGATAGACTTGATCTCCAGTGGTGGTATTTTTTGTAGACCCAGTGATAGACTTGATCTCCAGTGGTGGTACTTTTTGTAGACCCAGTGATAGACTTGATCTACAGTGGTGGTAACTCTTGTAGACCCAGTGATAGACTGGGCAGGCAGATTAATGTTCGGTAATATAGTCTACATTCTGTGTGTTGCATGTGTCATTCTCCACACCACTGGCAGGAATAATGTAGATTAGAAAAGTGTGGACACACTGCTGGTGTTCCCACCATGTAACTTAGAATAGTGTGGACATTGCTGGTGTTCCCACCATGTAACTTAGAATAGTGTGGACACTGCTGGTGTTCCCACCATGTAACTTAGAATAGTGTGGACACTGCTGGTGTTCCCACCATGTAACTTAGAATAGTGTGGACACTGCTGGTGTTCCCACCATGTAACTTAGAATAGTGTGGACATTGCTGGTGTTCCCACCATGTAACTTAGAATAGTGTGGACATTGCTGGTGTTCCCACCATGTAACTTAGAATAGTGTGGACACTGCTGGTGCTCCCACCCTGTAACTTAGAATAGTGTGGACACTGCTGGCGTTCCCACCATGTAACTTAGAATAGTGTGGATACTGCTGGTGCTCCCACCATGTAATTAACAACAGTGTGGATACACTGCTGGTGTTCCCACCCTGTAACTTAGAATAGTGTGGATACACTGGTGTTCCCACTATGTAACTCGTATAGAATTAGGTAACCTAACAGGAGGTGTTCCCTTCATGTTACTCACAGAAAAGTTTGCACATTGCGGGTGTAGCTTCACACAGCCGGTGTAGCCCCACACGGCGGGTATAGCCCCATACAGCGGGTTTAGCCCCATACAGCGGGTTTAGCCCCATACAGCGGGTTTAGCCCCATACAGCGGGTGTAGCCACACCCAGCGGGTGTAGCCCCATACAGCGGGTGTAGCCTCATACAGCAGGTGTAGCCACACTGGGTGTAGCCCCACACAGCGAGTGTAGCCACACGCAGCCGGTGTAGCTACACACCGCAGGGGTAGCCAGGAGCTGTGACTCGATCCCTGCCACCACAAATAAGTGAGTACACACAGCGGGTGTTCCCACCATGTAACTCTTGACGCTCTTATATAGAGTAAGATTGCTCTTTCAATTTAAGTCACATTATTTCTCCCTCCTCTCCTAGCTTCCTCTCCCTATCTTCCTCTCCCCTCTTCCTCTCTCTCCCTCCTAGCTCTCCTCTCTCTCTCTCTCTCTCTCTCCTTCCTCTCTCTCTCTCTCCCCTCCTCTCTCTCTCTCTCTCTCTCTCTCTCTCTCTCGTAGCTTCCTCTCCCAGCTGTCGTCCTCTCCCTCCCAGCTGTTACAGTTCGGCGGTTCATCAGGATGAGAGTGGGTCAGGTTGGTCCAGGGAGGTTTGTGTGTCACGTCTCACCTCGAGAGTTGTAGACAAGTTGGCTTCCACAGTCTCTCCCTCTCAGTACTGAGAACGACAACCACCTGTTGGTCCTCTCATTATTGACGACGGTAATCCTCTTCTGTCAGTCATTCTCACATTATTGAGGACGGTAATCCCCTTTTGCCGGTAATTCTCTCAATATTGACGACGGTAATCCCTTTTTGCCGGTCGTCCTCTCAATATTAACAATAGTAATAACCTGCCGGTCATCCTCAATATTGACGACGGTAATTCCCTTTTACCGGTCATCCTGCCGAGAATCACGACACATGTATCAAAACTCAACAAGAGCCCCGCATCCTCTCAGGAATTATGTTAATTATATGTAATCTCGGGTAAAAAAAAAAAAGGGTAGAGAAAAAGCGCCACTATCGCTGTTAATGTATATGGAGATAAGGAAGATAATGTTAAACGTAGCGCCTGCCTCGTATCCCTAATTACAAGGTTGTGCACTGCTCTTCATCAAGATGGCCGCCGTGAGGTGTCTGGTTACACCTCGGGGTGCGATACAATGTTTATATTTAGACTCGTCCTGGACCGCTTTGCCCCTCTGATGGCGTAATTATTTCCTGCAGCCTCGTTCCTCCCTCCCCGCCTCTCTTCCTGCCCACCCACGCACGCCTCACCCTCCCCTCTCACGCCCTTGCATACCCACGCTCCCACTGCTGACGCATATCAGGATACGGGACGCTTCTGGCAGCCTGGGAATTATGCTTTTCCTCATTTTGAAAGAAAAGACGTAATGGCGACAGGTAAGTTTATTTAAATACAAATACACTAAGTACAATTATTATACGTAGTGTAAATTACCTAGGTTAACCCAAAAACAGGTCAAAGTGACTAATTTCCATTGGGGTCCTTGTATGGGCATTATTGTATTCATGGTATGTGGTACCGACGGGCTGATTAATAAAACATATGTGCAGAACCTGGAATTCTTTATTGATGAGGCGTCTGACCAACCAGTAGTTTTTTTTTCCTTCACTGGAGACAGTGTAAGAAGCGGAGAGGTGCTTTTGAGGTGTCCAGTTCCTCAGTTTTGATAGGTGTTGTGTCATTTAAGAGGCGCGTAAGATCCCCTGTCTTCTAATGTTCATTTTTTCCACTATAATCTGCCTTGTCCATAGTTACTATCACATTTGCTTTCTCTGTTTCGTAAGGTGAAGTCCAGGATCTTTACTTAATTCATGGTATAACTTAACAAATATTTGAGGACAATTGTGTTGTAGAGGTCTGAGCTTTGCTCACACCTCTCCTACTGCAGGAGATACTGTAGAGTACTACAGGAGGTACACTGTAGAGTACTACAGGAGGTACACTGTAGAGTACTATAGGAGGTACACTAGAGTACTACAGGAGGTACACTGCAAAGTACTACAGGAGGTACACTGTAGAGTACTGCAGGAGGTACACTGTAGAGTACTACAGGAGGTACACTAGAGTACTACAGGAGGTACACTGTAGAGTACTACAGGAGGTACACTGTAGAGTACTACAGCAGGTACACTGTAGAGTACTACAGGAGGTACACTGTAGAGTACTGCAAGAGGTACACTGTAGAGTACTACAGGAGGTACACTAGAGTACTACAGGAGGTACACTAGAGTACTGCAGGAGGTACACTGTAGAGTACTGCAAGAGGTACACTGTAGAGTACTACAGGAGGTACACTAGAGTACTACAGGAGGTACACTAGAGTACTGCAGGAGGTACACTGCAGAGTACTACAGGTGGTACACTGCAGAGTACTACAGGTAGTACACTGTAGAGTACTACAGGTGGTACACTGTAGAGTACTACAGGTGGTACACTGTAGAGTACTACATGTAGTACACTGTAGAGTACTACAGGTGGTACACTGTAGAGTACTACATGTGGTACACTGTAGAGTACTACAGTGGTACACTGTAGAGTACATACAGGTGTACACTGTAGAGTACTACAGGTAGTACACTGTAGAGTTACTACAGGTAGTACACTGTAGAGTACTACAGGTATACACTGTAGAGTACTACAGGTAGTACACTGTAGAGTACTACAGGTGGTACACTGTAGAGTACTAACAGGTAGTACACTGTAGAGTGCTACAGGTGGTACACTGTAGAGTACTACAGGTGGTACACTGTAGAGTACTGCAAGAGGTACACTGTAGAGTACTACAGGAGGTACACTAGAGTACTACAGGAGGTACACTAGAGTACTGCAGGAGGTACACTGCAGAGTACTACAGGTGGTACACTGCAGAGTACTACAGGTAGTACACTGTAGAGTACTACAGGTGGTACACTGTAGAGTACTACATGTGGTACACTGTAGAGTACTACAGGTAGTACACTGTAGAGTACTACAGGTGGTACACTGTAGAGTACTACAGGTGGTACACTGTAGAGTACTACAGGTGGTACACTGTAGAGTACTACAGGTAGTACACTGTAGAGTACTACAGGTAGTACACTGTAGAGTACTACAGGTAGTACACTGTAGAGTACTACAGGTAGTACAACTGTAGAGTACTACAGGTAGTACACTGTAGAGTACTACAGGTAGTACACTGTAGAGTACTACAGGTAGTACACTGTAGAGTACTACAGGTAGTACACTGTAGAGTACTACAGGTAGTACACTGTAGAGTGCTACAGGTAGTACACTGTAGAGTGCTACAGGTAGTACACTGTAGAGTACTACAGGTAGTACACTGTAGAGTACTACAGGTAGTACACTGTAGAGTGCTACAGGTAGTACACTGTAGAGTGCTACAGGTAGTACACTGTAGATACTACAGTAGTACACTGTAAGAGTACTACAGGTAAGTACACTGTAAGTGCTACAGGTAGTACACTGTAGAGTACTACAGGTAGTACACTGTAGAGTACTACAGGTAGTACACTGTAGAGTGCTACAGGTGGTACACTGTAGAGTACTACAGGTAGTAACACTTTAGAGTGCTACAGGTAGTACACTGTAGAGTACTACAGGTAGTACAACTGTAGAGTACTACAGGTAGTACACTGTAGAGTGCTACAGGTAGTACACTGTAGAGTACTACAGGTAGTACACTGTAGAGTACTACAGGTAGTACACTGTAGAGTACTACAGGTGGTACACTGTAGAGTGCTACAGGTAGTACACTGTAGAGTACTACAGGTAGTACACTGTAGAGTACTACAGGTGGTACACTGTAGAGTACTACAGTAGTACACTGTAGAGTACTACAGGTAGTACACTGTAGAGTACTACAGGTGGTACACTGTAGAGTAACTACAGGTAGTACACTGTAGAGTGCTACAGGTGGTACACTGTAGAGTACTACAGGTAGTACACTGTAGAGTACTACAGGTAGTACACTGTAGAGTACTACAGGTAGTACACTGTAGAGTACTACAGGTGGTACACTGTAGAGTACTACAGGTGGTACACTGTAGAGTACTACAGGTGGTACACTGTAGAGTACTACAGGTGGTACACTGTAGAGTACTACAGGTGGTACACTGTAAGAGTACTACAGTGTGTACACTGTAGAGTAAACTAACAGGTGGTACACTGTAGATACTACAGGTGTACACTGTAGAGTCTACAGTTGGTACACTGTAGAGTACTACAGGTAGTAACACTGTAGATACTACAGGTAGTACACGTAAGTGCTACAGGTAGTACACTGTAAGTACTACAGGTAGTACACTGTAAGATACTACAGGTAGTACACTGTAGAGTTGCTACAGGTAGTACACTGTAGAGTACTACAGGTAGTACACTGTAGGAGTACTACAGGTAGTACCACTGTAGATACTACAGGTAGTACACTGTTAGAGTACTAACAGGTATGTACACTGTAGAGTACTACAGGTATGTACACTGTAGAGTACTACAGGTAGTACACTGTAGAGTACTACAGGTAGTACACTGTAGAGTGCTACAGGTGGTACACTGTAGAGTACTACAGGTAGTACACTGTAGAGTACTACAGGTGGTACACTGTAGAGTACTACAGGTAGTACACTGTAGAGTACTACAGGTAGTACACTGTAGAGTGCTACAGGTGGTACACTGTAGAGTACTACAGGTGGTACACTGTAGAGTACTACAGGTAGTACACTGTAGAGTACTACAGGTGGTACACTGTAGAGTACTACAGGTAGTACACTGTAGAGTACTACAGGTAGTACACTGTAGAGTGCTACAGGTGGTACACTGTAGAGTACTACAGGTAGTACACTGTAGAGTACTACAGGTGGTACACTGTAGAGTACTACAGGTAGTACACTGTAGAGTGCTACAGGTGGTACACTGTAGAGTACTACAGGTAGTACACTGTAGAGTGCTACAGGTGGTACACTGTAGAGTACTACAGTGGTACACTGTAGAGTACTACAGGTAGTACACTGTTAGATAACTACAGTGGTACACTGTAGAGTACTACAGGTAGTACACTGTAGAGTACTACAGGTGGTACACTGTAGAGTACTACAGGTAGTACACTGTAGAGTACTAACAGGTAGTACACATGTAGAGTACTACAGGTGGTACACTGTAGAGTACTACAGGTAGTACACTGTAGAGTACTACAGGTAGTATACACTGTAGAGTACTAACAGGTAGTACACTGTAGAGCACTACAGGTAGTACACTGTAGAGCACATACAGGTAGTACACTGTAGAGTACTTACAGGTAGTACACTGTAGAGTACTACAGGTAGTACACTGTAGAGCACTACAGGTTGTACACTGTAGAGTACTACAGGTAGTACACTGTAGAGTACTACAGGTAGTACACTGTAGAGTACTACAGGTAGTACACTGTAGAGTACTACAGGTAGTACACTGTAGAGCACTACAGGTAGTACACTGTAGAGCACTACAGGTAGTACACTGTAGAGTACTACAGGTAGTACACTGTAGAGCACTACAGGTAGTACAGGTGCCTGTGCTAACCTTCCTATGGTGTAGAAATATACCTAGTTGGATGAATCTTATTGTGGCTAGCTGGTCTAGTGGCTAGCGCGACGGGCTGGAGTTTTGAGACTCTATGACCGCGGGTTCAATCCCGGCCGGGGGTATGGTTTATTTGCAATCGTGTCATTACGATTTCTTAAGTCACTGTAGAGTACTACAGGTGGTACACTGTAGAGTACTACAGGTGGTACACTAGCGCGCTACAGGTGGTCAATCAGTGCAAGGCTTGTGAAGGCTCAATCCTCCTTCCACAAATCGCGTCTTGATGGTAACAAAAACGGTCATTTTTATAGTTTAGTTTTATGGTTGTCATAAAAATGCCATAAACGAGGATGATGGTAATATTGAGAGTGAATTATGGTATGGGAGAGTTGGTGTGATTGATGGTTAAAGGGGTTTAAAGCCTATCTACTACACGAGTGTCATTAAGGCTGCACGCCACCTGTAGACTATCACCTGGGTAAGTAGGTACCTGGGTGTTAGTCGACTGGTGTGGGTGGCATCCTGGGGGACAAGAATTGAGGATCACAGTGGAAATAAGACACAGTTCCCGTGGAAACACTGACTTTCTAGGATTATCCCGGGTGGCTAACCCCCCGGGGTTAAAAATCCGAACAAAATCTTATCTAGTCAAGAATACTTCAGTACCTAAAATAGAGATTAAAGGAAACCTTTAGTGTATATACACATGTATCTTACGGTGTATATAACATTGAGTGTTATATACATCTCTGGATGTATATAATTACTGTGTGGGAATGTGTGCTATTGCGGGCATAGGTAATTTCAAACGCCTGACCCCTTCTAACCTCGAGGTTAATTTGTTAACCAAGTTAAAACTATCACTCAGTTTTGTGCTGGTGTTTGTGTTATAATTATAACCATAATTTTAAAAGTGGAGGCGTAAGCCAGTGGAAGGACTTGGTCAGATGTCCAGAAGCTCCAACTGGAGGTCATCATCGTAATGACACGATTTTAAATAAATGGAACGGGTGGGGTAGAACCCATGGCGAGGAGGTTTTAAAATTCCAGGCCATTGCGTTAACCACTGGGCCAGCTGGCTCTAATAAGATTCATCCAATTAGACCATTTTATCCCATGGAAATAGGCCATACTGGTTTGCCACTTTGGTTTATTAACACCTCCAGAGTTGGTTTATCTTGGTTTACTGTTAGAAAATTAAGACGTTTATAAAGGACTTACCACTATGTACCCACTAACTTGTACTATGCACCCACTGACTTGTACTATGTGCCCACTAACTTGTACTATGTACCCATTGACTTGTACCAGTGTGTCCAGTGTGTGGTAGGCCTACCAGTTAATAATAATCTTTAATTTTACAAGTACAACTTATACAGACCATAGCTGACATCAGTGACATACTATATAGAAAGCCCATTGTTATGCAGAGCACTGCGGGCAAATTACGTCAGTTTTGTCCCCAGGATGCGACCCACACCAGTCGGCTAACACCCAGGTACCTATTTTACTGCTAGGTGAACAGGGACAGCAGGTGTCTTAAGAAAACGCGTCCTAATGTTTCCTTCCACCTATACCGGGGATCGAACCACGAACCTCAATGGGTGAGCTGAGTTGCGCTAGCAACAGACCTTCGAGACACCTGAGTTCTCTCCTAGTCCTTCTGTACATTGTGGGTCCCAGAGGTGCAATAATTTAGCTGGCTGGAGTGCCTTGATATGACCCTGAGGACAACAGGTTGTCAGCTAGGCTTCTCAGGAACATGTCGGGGCTACAAGTACCTCGGTCTTCAGCCTCGTGAAGTGCCCAAGCTGGCGCCTTCCCTCACACACCTACGATCACCACATGTAGACGATATTTCCTAATTAAGATAGCAGTTATCGACAAGCCATCGTCTCGAAGCCTCGTATGGTAGTAAAGAACTGAATAAAATTAACTCGATAGCCAAACTTTTTCAAATCACCCTGCCAAATTTTAAGCGAATGGCCCGAAATGCTCCGCATGCTACTGCCTTTTTTGTGCTTAACAATATTCTGTTATACGTAAAACTATATTTAGACGTTATATCAGGGGTATCCATAGTTGTGTTTAGAAAAACATGTAAGCAAACACTTAGATATTTTTATTAAAAAACGTTTCCCTAGTGTTTGGTTACGTATTTTTCTAAACCAACTTGTCGGTATTTATTACCAAGGTTTATACCATCCACAGTTGTACACAGTGTGGGGGGGATACTGAAGCATGCGCAAGAAGATACATACAGTTACAGTATGACTGGTACGCTAGTGGAAGGCCTCGATCAGATGATCAAAAGCTCCAGCTGCGGGTCTTCAAGTGCTAAGACCTGCGTCAGGAAACACTTGTCATGTTTCCTAGACAAACCTGACCCAGTGTAACCTAAGACGCAAACGTACAGAAGACTTATGCCCTGCTCATTACCAGTAACTTGTCCTTGTCTGGTATTAAGTGGACCTCTTTTTTTCCCCCCTCTGTACACTTGAAAGAACCCTTTTACACTTGCCCTGGATTGAATGACCACTTGAATATCATAATCTCATTTAGCCATTCCTTAAACCATGTTTTTGTATCTTACGAACGTGTTGCTCCATAAGGCGACCCACCTCACGCTTGTAAATTCCTCCCATCTCTCCTGAAAGATGTTTTAGGCTGCTGTTCATTTATATAGGATCGTTTATATTTGGTGTGTTTTCTCTGTTAGGAGCTACTGATCCAGTTACCTTCGGAAAAGGAGCCCAGTCTCTTTTCTCATCATGAACCTACGTACCTGGAATCATTAGCTGTATCTGTATTATTTCGTTTAGTGATCCAGCAAATGATTCCAGGTACTTAGCCTCGTAATGAGGATTGGGCCCCGTAAGAAGGGACTGGACTCCATGTAGATAAATGGTTCAGAGAACCCACAAGTTGATCACTTAGACACACAGCCTGGTTGACCAGGCGAGCACCAGACGAGCCTGGCCCATGGCCGGGCTCAGAGAGTAGATATACTCTCGAAATTCTCCAAAGGTATATCAAAGGTATGTGCAACACTTGGGTATCTTTACTGAGGAAACGTTTCTCCACACAGTGACTTCATCAGTCCAGTACAAAGAAGAATAGTAAAGATCAGAAGATGTAATCAGTCCCTCAGTCAAGATTGATGAACTGAGTACATCGACTCCAGGATGAGGGACGGATTACCTCAATCTCCTTCTGATCTTCTCTATTCTTTGTATAGGACTGATGAAGCCACTGTGTGGCGAAACGTTTCCTCAGTAAAGATACCCAAGTGTTGCACCTCTAACATCGTCATTCTAGCGACCTAGTATTATGTCACAGACATAACCTTAGCGTCGCAGATACTTGGATTTTTTTTTAGATGTAAGTTCAATATTATATATCTTGATTTCTACCAGTACATGTACAAGGTATACAGACCATAGCTGACATCAGTTATATACTACTATATAGACAGCCGGTTGTTATGCTGAGCATTTCCCGCAATTAGGTTAGTTTTGTCCCAGGATGCGACCCACACCAGTCCACTAATACCCAGGTACGTATATTTTACTGATGGGTGAACATGGACAACAGGTGTAAGGAAATACGCACAATGTATCGACCCTTGCTGAGAGTAGAAACCACGGACCCTCAGCGTGTGAAGCGAGAGCTTTGCCTACCAGGCCACGGGCCACCCTAAATTAATATATTAATATGAGTGCTGGCGGGCCAAAAAAAAAAAAAATCAACCTGCGGGCCACTTGTGGCCCATGGGCCCGTAGTTGGACCACCCTGGACTCTAATTTATTAACTGGACTCCGTACTAGGTCGAGTGTTGACAAGTAACGGGTTTGCAAGTGGACGATGATTTCGCACACGGCAGCAGCAGCGCCAGAGGTGGGTGGTGGTGGCGACAGGAAGCTAGCTCCATTTACGGAGACTGTGATCGAATTGGCGCACGCCCACTCTCACGCCCACGTCTGTGTTTTGTCCACCCACGCCCACACCTCTACTCACTCCTACCCTGCATTAACTCACTCAAACACTACATATCGCACTCTTAATCATCCTCCTGTCCGCCCACCACCCACCCCAGCCAACCTTATCCCACCCCTACCTACCTCAACTAACCCTAGCCCACCCCAGCCCACCTCAACTCACCCTGCCCACCTACAAACACCAGTGCCTACCTCCCACACACCCCTGCCCACCTCAAATCACTCCTACCCACCTCAGCTCACCCCTGCTAACCTCAACTCAACCCTGCCCACCTCAATTCACCCTGCCCACATAAAAACACCAGTGCCTACCTCCCACACACCCCTGCCCACCTCAAATCGCTCCTGCCCACCTCAGCTCACCCCTGCCCACATTAAAAACAACCAGTGCCTACCTCCCACACACCCCTGCCCACCTCAAATCGCTCCTGCCCACCTCAACTCACCCCTGCCCACCTAAAAACACCAGTGCCCACCTCCCACACACCCCTGCCCACCTCAAATCACTCCTGCCCACCTCAACTCACCCCTGCCCACCTAAAAACACCAGTGCCTACCTCCCACCCCCACCCTGCCCACCCAACCACCCTTCCCCACCTCAGCTCACCCCTGCCCCCTCAATTCACCCCTGCCCACTTCAACTCCCCCTCCCCACCTCCCACACACCCCTGCCCCCCCCTCAACTCCCCCCCCACTTCAACTCACCCCCTGCCCACCCCCCCAAAACCCCCTGCCTGCCCATCATGCGTATCACATCCGGAAGAATCTTCCCTTAAGCCATGATACAAGTAACCATTGAAAAGGGGTTGAACAGTTAAAACCCCAGGGTGTTCCCCTTCCCCAGGGTGTTCCTTCCCCCGGGTTTTTTCCCTTTCCCCCGGGTTTTTCCCTTCCCTCAGGGGTTCCCCCCCCCAGGGTTTTTCCTTCCCCCAGGGTTTTTTCCCCTTTCCCCCAGGGTTTTCCCTTTCCCCCCAGGGTGTTCCCTTCCCCCAGGGTGTTCCCTTTCCCCCCGGGGGTTTCCTTCCCTCAGGGTTTCCCCTTTCCCCCAAGGTGTTCCTTCCCCCTCAGGTTTTCCCTTCCCCCCCGGGGTGTTCCCTTCCCCCACGGGGTTTCCCTTCCCCGGGTTTCCCTTCCCCCGGGGGTTCCCTTTCCCCCCAGGGTGTTCCCTTTCCCCCCAGGGGTTCATTTCCTCGGGGTGTTCCCTTTCCCCCCAAGGTTTTCCCCTTCCCTCAGGGTTTTTCCCCTTCCCCCCAGGGTGTTCCTTACCCACTGTTTTTCCTTTCCCCCAGGTTTTTCCCTTTCCCCCCAGGGTTTCCCTTTCCCCAGGGTGTTTCCCTTCCCCGGGGTTTTCCCCTTTCCCCCAGGGTGTTCCCTTTCCCCCAGGGTTTTCCCCCCCAAAGGGGTTTTCCCCTTCCCCAGGTTTTCCCCTTCCCCCCCAGGATGTTCCCTTCCCCAGGGGTCCTTCCCCAGGGTGTTCCCTTCCCCGGGTGTTCCCTTCTACCAGGTGTTCCCTTCCCCAGGGTGTTCCCTTTCCCCTCGGGGTTTTCCCCTTCCCCCGGGTTTTTCCCCTTCCCCAGGGTTTCCCCTTCCCCCCAGGTGTTCAATTCCCCCAGGGTGTTCCTTCCCCCAGGGTTTTCCCTTCCCCCAGGGTTTTTCCCTTCCCCCAGGGGTTCCCTTCCCCCCGGGGTTTTTTCCTTTTCCCCCCCAGGGTGTTCCCTTCTCCCGGTGCCCCTTCCCACGGGGGTTTTCCCCTTCCCCCAGGGTATTCACTTTCCCATGGTTTTTTCCCTTTCCCCCAGGGTGTTCCCTTTACCCGGGGTTTTTCCCTTCCCCCAGGGTGCCCCCTTTCCCCCGGGTTTTCCCCTTTCCCCCCGGGGGTTCCCTTCTCCCAAGTGTTCCCCTTCTCCCAGGGTTCCCTTTCCCCCCGGGTGTTCCCTTCCCCAGGGTTTCCCTTCCTCCGGGTGTTCCCTTCCCCAGGGGTTCCCTTCCCCCGGGGGGTTTTCCCCCTTCCCCGGGGTGTTCCCTTCCCCGGGTTTTTTCCCTTCTCCCAGGGTTTTCCCCCTTTCCCCCGGGTGTTCCCCTTCCCCCAGGGTTTCCCCCCCCCAGGGTGTTCCCTTTCTCCCAGGGTTTCCCTTCTCCCGGGTGTTCCTTTCCCCCAGGGTTTCCCCTTTCCCCAGGGTTTTCCCCTTCTCCCGGGGGTTTTCCCTTCCCCAGGGTTTTCCCCTTTCCCCCAGGGTGTTCCCTCCCCCAGTGTTCCCCTTCCCCCCCAGGGGTTCCCTTCCCCCAGGGGTTCCCTTCTCCAGGTGCTCCCTTCCCACGGGTGTTCCCCTTCCCCCCAGGGTTTTCATTTCTCCCATGGGTTCCCTTCCCCCAGGGTGTTCCCCTTTTCCCAACCAGGGTTTTCCCCTTTACCCCAGGGGTTCCCTTCCCCCAGGGTTTTCCCCTTTCCCCCAGGGTGTTCCCTTCCCCCAGGGTGTTCCCTTTCCCCAGGGTGTTCCCTTCCCCCAGGGTGTTCCCTTCCCCAGGGTGTTCCCCCCCCGGGTGTTCCCTTCCCCAGGTTTTTCCCCTTCCCCCGGGGTGTTCCCTTCTCCCAGGGTGTTCCCTTCCCCCAGGGTGTTCCCTTCTCCCGGGGGTTCCCCTTCCCCAGGGTGTTCCCTTCTCCCAGGGTGTTCCCTTCCCCCAGGGTGTTCCCTTCTCCAGGGTTTCCCTTCTCCCGGGGGTTTTTTTCCCCCCCCGGGGTGTTCCCCCCCCCCGGGGTGTTCCCTTCCCGGGGTTTTTCCCTTTCTCCCGGGTTTTCCCCCCCCCCGGGTTTTTCCCTTTTCTCCCGGGTTTTTCCCTTCTCCCGGGGTGTTCCCTTCCCCGGGTTTTCCCCCTTTCCCCCAGGGTGCCCCTTTCCCCCCGGGTGTTCCCTTCCCCCAGGGTGTTCCCTTCCCCCGGGGTTTTCCCCTTCCCCCGGGGGGTTTTTCCCTTCTCCCAGGGTGTTCCCTTCCCCCAGGGTGTTCCCTTCTCCCAGGGTGTTCCCTTCCCCCAGGGTGTTCCCTTCCCCAAGGTGTTCCCTTCCCCCAGGGTGTTCCCTTCTCCCAGGGTGCTCCCTTCTCCCAGGGTGTTCCCTCCCCCCAGGGTGTTCCCTTCTCCCAGGGTGTTCCCTTCTCCCAGGGTGTTCCCTTCTCCCAGGGTGTTCCCTTCCCCCAGGGTGTTCCCTTCTCCCAGGGTGTTCCCTTCTCCCAAGGTGTTCCCTTCTCCCAGGGTGTTCCCTTCTCCTAGGGTGTTCCTAAGTGTTCCCTTCTCCCAGGGTGTTCCTAAGTGTTCTCTTTCCCTCACCACCACCACCACCCTCATCACCACCACCCACCCTCACCCACCACCACCACACTCACCACCACTACCACCCTCACCACCACCCTCACCACCACCACCCTCACCACCACTACCATCCTCACCACCACCCCCATCCTCACCACCACCACCATCCTCACCACCACCACCCTCACCACCACCACCACCACCACCCTCACCACCACCACTCTCACCACCACCACCCTCACCACCACCACCACCCTCACCACCACCCTCACCACCACCACCACCACCCTCACCACCACCACCATCACCATCCTCACCACCACCACCACCACCCTCACCACCACCACCACCACCACCACCCTCACCGCCACCACCACCACCACTACCACCCTCACCACCACCACCCTCACCACCCCCACCCTCACCACCACCACCCTCACCACCACCACCACCCTCACCACCACCACCACCCTCACCTTCACCACCACCACCCTCACCCACCACCACCACCACCACCACCCTCACCACCACCCTCACCACCACCACCACCACCACCCTCACCCACCACCACCACCTTCACCACACCACCCTCACCACCACCACCCTCACCACCACCCTCACCATCCTCACCACCACCACCACCCTCACCACCACTACCACCCTCACCACCACTACCACCCTCACCACCACCACCACCCTCACCACCACCACCCCTCACCACCACCCTCACCAATAAGATAAGATAAGATTTTCGTTCGGATTTTTAACCCCGGAGGATTAGCCACCCAGGATAACCCAAGAAAGTCAGTGCGTCATCGAGGACTGTCTAACTTATTTCCATTGGGGTCCTTAATCTTGTCCCCCAGGATGCGACCCACACCAGTCGACTAACACCGGTACCTATTTGCTGCTAGGTGAACAGGACAACAGGTGTAAGGAAACGTGTCGAAATGTTTCCACCCCGGGAATCGAACCCGGGCCCTCCGTGTGTGAAGCGGGAGCTTTAGCCACCAGGCCACCGGGCCACCACCCTCACCACCACCACCCTCACCACCACCCTCACCACCACCACACCACCACCACCACCCCACCACCACACCACCCTCACCACCACCACCACCACCACCACCACCACCCACCACCACCACCACCACCACCACCACCATACCACCACCTACCACCACCCACACCACCACCACCCTCACCACACCACCCTCACCACCACCACCACACACCACCCACCACCACCACCCTCACCCACCACCCCCCACCACCACCACCCTCACCACCACCACCCTCACCACCACCACCCTCACCACCACCACCTCACCACCACCACCACCACCACCACCACACCCTTACCACCACCCTCACCACCACCCTCACCACCACCACCCTCACCACCACCACCTCACCACCACCACCACCACCACCCTCACCACCACCACCCTAAACCACCACCACCCTCACCACCACCACCACCACCACCACCACCACCCTTACCACCACCCTCACCACCACCCTCACACCACCACCCCTCACCACCACCACCCTCACCACCACCACCCTCACCACCACCACCACCACCACCCTCACCACCACCACCCTCACCACCACCACCCTCACCACCACCACCACCACCACCACCACCACCACCACCACCACCACCACCACCACCACCATTATAATTTAAATCCAAAATTGGCTCAGGACTTTAGGGGCAGACAGGATGGCGTTCAGAAAGACTCCCTTGGGAGACACCAGTCTTAAGTGAGGGAGAGATATGGAGGAGGTGGTGGCGGTGGTGGTGGTGGCGGTGGTGGTGGCGGTGGAGGTGGTGGTGGAGGAGGAGGAGGAGGAGAGATGAGGGTGACATTCTGTAGTAAGGAGGGAGATGGCTGTGTGCTTATTTAGTTACAGGTACACATATTTATACGAATTATCATGCATAGTAACATGCAAAACAACCACGGGGGGAGTTGTTTGATTGTTTTAGGCCTTTCGTGTTATAATCAACACGTCAGCAAAAAAAAGCTTCCTATGAATATGTTTGCTTGGACTTCATCCTCCTTTATGCAACATTGCAAGCTCCTGATGTGTTGATTGCAACACGAAAGGCCTTGAGCTATTATTTAAATCCCCCTCGTTGTTGTTGTTGTTGTTGTTGTTGTGCATCTTGTATCCCTTGTTCGTGATTTTTTCATAGTAACCGAGCAAACTGCTGAAGTTTTCTGCATTGTTAAGTAGACGAAGGTAAACAACCCCTCACACACTCACACACACACACACACACACACACACACACACACACACACACACACACACACACACACACACACACACACACACACACACACACAAGGTCTGGTTGGCAACGTCATCAGGTCTCCCTTACTAAATCACTCCATCATCCCCATTGTTCCCTCTCACTCTCCCTCACTCCTCTTTCCCCTCTTCCTTACAATTCTCCTTCTTTCTTTTTCATCCACCATTTGTTATCCCTTCTTCTCTCCCTCACCCCAATGGAAATAAATCAGACTTTTTTTTGGGGGGGTGTTAATTTACACGGACCCCCCCCCCCCGGCAAAAAAAGATTGATTTATTTCCATTGGGGTGAAGGAGAGAAGGGATAACAAATGGTGGATGAGAAGAAAGAAGGAGAACTGTAAGGAAGAGGGGAACGAGTGAGGGAGAGTGAGAGGGAGCAATGGGGATGATGGAGGGATTTAGTAAGAGAGGCCTGATGACGTTGCCAACCAGACCTTGTGTGTGTGTGTGTGTGTGTGTGTGAGTGTGGTGTCACCTTTATCTGTTTAACAATGCAGTAAACTTCAGCAGTGTGCTGCTACGCTGTTCTATGTGATAGTTACGTAGAGGGAACAAAAGCAGTGGTACTCTGTCATATACCACCACTCAAAATGGACTACGTGGTGCTGAAGTGTATCAGTCTGGGCTGGGAGACTTCAGTAAGACCATGAACATATCGTCAAATGTTCCATTAAAGATACATCAGCTACAGCAGCTTCAAAGGTTTGCTTCCAGTAAAGCTGGAGTTGCTATCACTTGGGAATTACATCTCCCAGGATTGCCTATCCCACACACAAGATATATGGAATTTTTTTTTGTTGGAAACTTATCTCCATCATAAGAGGCAGGTAACATTAAATATCTGAAGTAGTGAAAAGAAATGGAGAGGATGGGTAATTTGAAGTATGTTTTATACTTAATACAGTAAGTTCTCACTTAACGTCGTCGATAGATTCTTGGAAGCTGCAGCTTTAAGCGAAACGACGTATGACGAAACCACACCTCGCTGTCCCTCGTCAACTCTTGTTAAAGTTTCTAGTTTTGTTTCTGTCACTCTTTGTTTTTTATGGCCACAAACATCAGTAGTGCACAGTGCACATTTAGCACTAATTGCAACAGGATTAAATTAAGGAATAAATGTTTGCAAAGCGAAAAGTGTAACTAGCACCTCCGACCACCACGCAGGTCAAAAAAAAAAAAAAATATGGCGGCCTCGCTGCGCACTTTAGTATCCCATCGCTCATTGTCATGCATTTGTATGATTATCCTATACTTTACGAATTTTCATGTTACAATAATTTGTATTCAATCGATTTTTTGTTCTCATCAACGTTATAACGAAACTACGTTATTCCAGGACCTGCTGTACATATAAACAGTTCACAATCATTGTCGCAATATCCTCTCGACATTTTATACTCAAAAATAGAAATATGGTGTAGCCTCGTCACACGCATCCTGTGTACCAAGCAACAAGCTCTCGCTGTAGGCTGACTCAGCTTGGGCAGGGCAAAGCTGTGTTAATAAAATTTATTTATCAGAGGCCAGGTGGCTGCTAGGCTAGTTTGGTGCAACACAAACTGCTTGCTTAGTAGTGTATGTGGGAGACCTGGTAGCGTGGGTGACCTGGTAATGTGTGTGTGGGTAACCTGGTAGTATGGGTGACCTAGTGTATGTGGGTGACCTACTAGTGTATGTTGGAGACCTAGTAGTGTGTGTGGGTGACGTACTAATGTTGGAGACCTACTAGTGTATGTGGGTGACCCACTAGTGTATGTGGGTGACCTAGTAGTGTATGTTGGAGACCTAGTAGTATATGTGGGTGTCCGAGTAGTGTATGTTGGAGACCTAGTAGTATATGTAGGTGTCCTAGTAGTGTATGTTGGAGAACTAGTAGTATATGTGGGTGTCCTAGTAGTGTGTGTCATGTGGGAGTTCGAAACGTGGATTGGGTAAGAACACTCACGTAGGCTGTTAAGTACGTATAATTATAATGGAAAATATGGGAAGCACAATCCACGTTTCGAACCCCCACATGACATATGTTGGAGACCTAGTAGTATGTGGGTGTCCTGATAGTGTATGTTGGAGACCTAGTAGTATATGTGGGTGTCCTGGTTGTGTATGTTGGAGACCTAGTAGTGTATGTGGGTGTCCTGGTAGTGTATGTTGGAGACCTAGTAGTGTATGTGGGTGTCCTGGTAGTGTATGTTGGAGACCTAGTAGTGTAAGTGGGTGTCTGGTTGTGTATGTTGAGACCTAGTAGTGTATGTGGGTGTCCTGGTAGTGTATGTTGGAGACCTAGTAGTGTATGTGGGTGTCCTGGTAGTGTATATTGGAGACCTAGTAGTATATGTGGGTGTCCTGGTAGTGTATGTTGGAGACCTAGTAGTATATGTGGGTGTCCTGGTAGTGTATGTTGGAGACCTAGTAGTATATGTGGGTGTCCTGGTAGTGTATGTTGGAGACCTAGTAGCATATGTGGGTGTCCTGGTAGTGTATGTTGGAGACCTATTAATATACGTGGGTGTCCTAGTAATGTTGGAGACCTAGTAGTGTATGTGGGTGTCCTAGTAATGTATGTTGGAGACCTAGTAGTATATGCGGGTGTCCTGGTAGTGTATGCTGGAGACCTAGTAGTATATGTGGGTGTCCTAGTAGTGTATGTTGGCGACCTAGTAGTATACGTGGGTGTCCTAGTAATGTTGGAGACCTAGTAGTGTATGTGGGTGTCCTAGTAGTGTATGTTGGAGACCTGGTAGGGTAAGTGGATGTGGCTGTAGGTGTGGGGTGGAGAAGTTACTGCCTGTTAAGTGCCAGTGTGTCCCAGGAGACGAAGTAAGTATTTTAGGAATTCACAGTTGGATTGTAATGGAGAATGTTACAACTGTTGTCATTGTTAGAGGCGAACCTGTGTTTAGTTGGCGTGTGGCGGCCCTGATTGATGGTGCTCTTATTAGCGTTTGTGATGGTGTGGTTCGAGTCCTAGCGAATTTGTTGATGGTAGCGAAAGGAGATTCTTAGCGCGCCAATCTTGTTATCCACTCTTATGCTGGGAGAAAGGGAAATATATATATATATATATATATATATATTATATATATATATATATATATATATATATATATATATATATATATATATATTAGTTGTGTGTGTGCTTACACGTGTGTACTCGCTCGTGTAAGGTATGTCACGCAATCTGCTCATTAACTTGAGGTATGAGTGTGTGGGTCAGGTGGTAACACTCAACTCTCCACACCTCTGAGGTCACATTATGACTCACTGCTGCGTTTTCCAACTTTACTATTCTAGTCTTGCTCACTTGTTACCTAAAGGGCTTATTAGGTAAATGTAACGTGATCAGTCCCTCAGCCTTGTAGTAGTAGTTTTGAAGGGGGGTCAGTCCTTCAGCCTTGTAGTAGTAGTTTTGAAGGGGGGTCAGTCCTTCAGCCTTGTAGTAGTAGTTTTGAAGGGGGGTCAGTCCCTCAGCCTTTGTAGTAGTAGTTTTGAAGGGGGGTCAGTCCCTCAGCCTTGTAGTAGTAGTTTTGAAGGGGGGTCAGTCCCTCAGCCTTGTAGTAGTAGTTTTGAAGGGGGGTTCAGTCCCTCAGCCTTGTAGTAGTAGTTTTGAGGGGGTCAGTCCCTCAGCCTTGTAGTAGTAATTTTGAAGGGGGGTCAGTCCCTCAGCCTTGTAGTAGTAGTTTTGAAGGGGGGTCAGTCCCTCAGCCTTGTAGTAGTAGTTTTGAGGGGGTCAGTCCCTCAGCCTTGTATTAGTAGTTTTGAAGGGGGGTCAGTCCCTCAGCCTTGTAGTAGTAGTTTTGAAGGGGGCTCAGTCCCTCAGCCTTGTAGTAGTAGTTTTGAGGGGGTCAATCCCTCAGCCTTGTAGTAGTAGTTTTGAGGGGGTCAATCCCTCAGCCTTGAGGTAGTTTTGAGGGGGGTCAGTCCCTCAGCCTTGTAGTAGTAGTTTTGAGGGGGTCAATCCCTCAGCCTTGTAGCAGTAGTTTTGAGGGGGTCAGTCTCTCAGCCTTGAGGTAGTTTTGAGGGGGGTCAGTCCCTCAGCCTTGAGGTAGTTTTGAGGGGGGTCAGTCCCTCAACCTTGAGGTAGTTTTGAGGGGGTCAGTCCCTCAGCCTTGAGGTAGTTTTGAGGGGGGTCAGTCCCTCAGCCTTGAGGTAGTTTTGAGGGGGCTCAGTCCCTCAGCCTTGATGTAGTTTTGAGGGGGGCCAGTCCCTCAGCCTTGAGGTAGTTTTGAGGGGGGTCAGTCCCTCAACCTTGAGGTAGTTTTGAGGGGGGTCAGTCCCTCAACCTTGAGGTAGTTTTGAGGGGGTTCAGTCCCTCAGCCTTGAGGTAGTTTTGAGGGGGTCAGTCCTTCAGCCTTGAGGTAGTTTTGAGGGGGTCAGTCCCTCAGCCTTGAGGTAGTTTTGACGGGGGTCAGTCCCTCAATCTTGAGGTAGTTTTGAGTGGGTCAGTCCCTCAGCCTTGAGGTAGTTTTGAGGGGGGTCAGTCCCTCAACCTTAAGGTAGTTTTGAGGGGGGTCAGTCCCTCAACCTTGAGGTAGTTTTGAGGGGGGTCAGTCCCTCAGCCTTGAGGTAGTTTTGAGGGGGGTCAGTCCCACAACCTTGAGGTAGTAGTTTTGGGGTAGACAGTCCCTCCCCCTTGCTAAGTGCTCAGCAACACAGCTGCACATTGATCAAAGCTATAAATCTTTGATCAATGTGATGTATTAAGTTTTCTAGGATGCAGCCTAGGAAACATTTCATTATTTTGTACACTACTAAACTAACACTAGTATACGTAGCACTAGGAAGTATACTATCACTAGTGGATCAAACAATAGTATACTATCACTGGTGGCTTAAACACTAGGTAATAAACTAGTGCTAATGGACTAACCACTAGGTGATAAACTATCACGTCAATAGTAATAGGATAGGCTAGGTGGCGCCAGTGAGATGAATGTAAACAGAGAGGTGGTGACGTCAGGTGGGTGTCTGCTGGGGGCCATCCGGATTCATGACGTCGTTCAAGAATGCAGAGAAATATGTCGATAAATTAGCACGGCTGGCGAATGGAGCAGTGGTATGCGGGTTAAATGTTGTTTGTTTAATGCAGCGTTAGCTGTTACTACTGCTACTGCTGCTGTTGTTGATATTACTGTTGTTGCTGCTGTTCTTGCTGTTCTTGCAGCTGTTCTTGCTGTTGTTGTTGATGCTGCTGCTACTGCTGT
>NC_069429.1:1917645-1947645 GCF_026875155.1 Cherax quadricarinatus | reverse complement strand
CAAATGAAACAACAGGTAAACAGACAAATGAAACAACAGGTAAACAGACAAATGAAACAACAGGTAAACAGACAAATGAAAAAACAGGTAAACAGACAAATGAAACAACAGGTAAACAGACAAATGAAACAACAGGTAAACAGACAAATGAAACAACAGGTAAACAGACGAAACAACAGGTAAACACAAATGAAACAACAGGTAAACAGACAAATGAAACAACAGGTAAACAGACGAAACAACAGGTAAACACAAATGAAACAACAGGTAAACAAGTAAACACTGGAGTATCTAAACAAGACAAAACAAGTAAACAAACAAATAAACACAAATCACAAAATTCCTAAACTCTGAAGTTTATTTTTTCTCTTGAAAATTTGTGGAGGAATAAGAAAATTATTTTTGATATAAAATTGTTGTTGATTTTTTGGATTTATGTTTGGTGGGTTTTTGTGTCTGAATTGTTGTTGTTTTGTGTCTGAATTGTTGTTGTTTTGTGTCTGAATTGTTGTTGTTTTGTGTCTGAATTGTTGTTGTTTTGTGTGAATTGTTGTTGTTTTGTGTCTGAATTGTTGTTGTTTTGTGTGAATTGTTGTTGTTTTGTGTCTGAATTGTTGTCGTTTTGTGTCTGAATTGTTGTTGTTTTGTGTGAATTGTTGTTGTTTTGTGTGAATTGTTGTTGTTTTGGTCTGAATTGTTGTTGTTTTGTGTGAATTGTTGTTGTTTTGTGTGAATTGTTGTTGTTTTGTGTGTGAATTGTTGTTGTTTAGTGTCTAAAATTGTTGTTGTTTTGTGTGAATTGTTGTTTGTTCTGTGTGAATGTTGTTTGTTTTGTGTGAATTGTTGTTGTTTTGTGCGAATTGTTGTTTTGTGTGAATTTTGTTGTTTGTGTCTGAATTGTTGTTGTTTTGTGCGAATTGTTCTTTTGTGTGGATTGTTGTTGTTTTGTGTCTGAATTGTTGTTGTTTTGTGTGAATTGTTGTTTTTTTGTGTCTGAATTGTTGTTGTTTTTGTGTGATTGTTGTTGTGGTGAATTGTTGTTGTTTTGTGTCTGAATTGGTTGTTGTTTTGTGTGAATTGTTGTTGTTTTGTGTGAAATTGTTGTTGTTTTGTTGTGAATTGTTGTTTTGTGTGAATTGTTTTTGTTTTGTGTAAATTTTGTTTTGTGCGAATTTTGTTTTTGTGTAAATTTTGTTGTTGTTTTGTGTCTGAATTGTTGTTGTTTTGTGCGAATTGTTCTTTTGGGGTTGATTGTTGTTGTTTTGTGTCTGAATTGTTGTTGTTTTGTGTGAATTGTTGTTGTTTTGTGTGAATTGTTGTGTTTTGTGTCTGAATTGTTTTTTGTTTTGTGTGAATTGTTGTTGTTTTGTAGGAATTGTTGTTGTTTTGTGTCTGAATTGTTTGTTGTTTTGTGTAATTGTTGTTGTTTTGTATGAATTGTTGTTTTTTTGTGAATTGTTGTTGTTTTGTGTGAATTGTTGTTGTTTTGTGTGAATTGTTTTGTGTGAATTGTTGTTGTTTTGTGTGAATTGTTGTTGTTTTATGTCTGAATTGTTGTTGTTTTGTTGAATTGTTGTTGTTTTATGTTGAATTGTTGTTTTGTGTGAATTGTTGTTGTTTTATGTCTGAATTTTTTGTTGTTTTTGTGTGAAATTGTTGTTGTTTTGTGTCTGAATTGTTGTTTTGTGTCTGAATTGTTGTTGTTTTGTGTGAATTGTTGTTGTTTTATGTCTAAATTTGGGTTGTTGTTTGTGTGAATTGTTGTTGTTTTGTGTCTGAATTGTTGTTTTGTGTCTGAATTGTTGTTGTTTTGTTGGGTGTGTGGTGGAATGTTGGGTTTTGTGGTGGAGTGTTGGGTTTGTGGTGGAGTGTTGGGTGTGTGGTGGAGTGTTGGGTGTGTGGTGGAGTTTTGGGGTTTGTGTGGTGGAGTGGTTGGGTTTTTGTGGTGGAATGTTGGGTGTGTGGTGGAATGTTGGGTTTTGTGGTGGAGTGTTGGGTGTGTGGGTGGAGTGTTGGGTGTGTGGTGGAATGTTGGGTGTGGGGTGGAGTGTTGGGTGTGTGGGGATTTGTTGGGTGTGTGGGTGGAATGTTGGGGTGTGGTGGAGTGTTGGGTGGGTGGCGGAGTGTTGGGTGTGTGGGGGAGTGTTGGGTGTGTGGTGGGAGTGTTGGGTGTGTGGTGAGTGTTGGGTGTGTGGTGGAGTGTTGGGTTGTGTGGTGGAATGTTGGGTGTGTGGTGGAGTGTTGGGTTTGTGTGGTGGAATGTTGGGTGTGTGGTGGAGTGTTGGGTGTGTGGTGGAGTGTTGGGTGTGTGGTGGAGTGTTGGGTGTGTGGTGGAGTGTTTGGGTGTGTGGTGGAATGTTGGGTGTGTGGTGGAGTGTTGGGTTTTGTGGTGGAATTTTGGGGGGTGTGTGGAAGAATTTTGGGGTGGTGTGGTGGAATGTTGGGTGTGTGGTGGAGTGTTGGGTGTGTGGTGGAGTGTTGGGTGTGTGGTGGAGTGTTGGGTGTGCGGTGGAGTGTTGGATGTTGTGGTGGAATGTTGGGTGTGTGGTGGAGTGTTGGGTGTGTGTGGTGGGGTGGTTGTGTGTGGTGGAGTGTTGGGTGTGTGGTGGTGTGTTGGGTGTGTGTGGAGTGTTGGGTGTGTGGTGGAATGTTGGGTGTGTGGTGGAATGGTTGGGTGTGTGGTGGATGTTGGGTGTGTGGTGGAATGTTGGGTGTGTGGTGGAATGTGGGTGTGTGGTGGATGTTGGGTGTGTGGTGGAATGTTGGGTGTTGTGGTGGAATGTTGGGTGTGTGGTGGGTGTTGGGTGTGTGGTGGAGTGTGGGTGTGTGGTGGAGTGTTGGGTGTGTGGTGGAATGTTGGGGTGTGTGGTGGAATGTTGGGTGTTGTGGTGGAGTGTTGGGTGTGTGGTGGAGTGTTGGGTGTGTGGTGGAATGTTGGGTGTGTGGTGGAATGTTGGGTGTGTGGTGGATGTTGGGTGTGTGGTGGAATGTTGGGTGTGTGGTGGAGTGTTGGGTGTGTGGTGGAATGTTGGGTGTGTGGTGGAGTGTTGGGTGTGTGGTGGAATGTTGGGTGTGTGGTGGAATGTTGGGTGTGTGGTGGAGTGTTGGGTGTGTGGTGGAATGTTGGGTGTGTGGTGGAATGTTGGGTGTGTGGTGGAGTGTTGGGTGTGTGGTGGAATGTCGGGTGTGTGGTGAATGTTGGGTGTGTGCTGGAGTGTTGGGTGTGTGCTGGAGTGTTGGGTGTGTGGTGGTGGTGTTGGGTTGTGTGGTGGCAGTGTTGGGTGTGTGGTGGAGTGTTGGGTGTGTTGGTGGAGTGTTGGGTGTGTGGGGATGGAAGGTTGGGTGTGTGGTGGAGTGTTGTGTTGGGTGTGTGGTGGAGTGTTGGGTTGTGTGGAGGAGATGTGGGTATGTGCTTGGAGGTTGGGTTGTGTGGTGGCGTGTTGGGTGTGTGGTGGGAGTGTTTGGTGTGTGGTGGAGTGTTGGGTTGTGTTGGTGGAGTGTTGGGTGTGTGGTGGAATGTTGGGTGTATGTGGTGGAGGTTGTTGGGTGTGTGCGGAGTGTTGGGTTGTGTGCTGGAGTGTTGGGTGTGTGCTGGAGTGTTGGGTCGTGTGCTGGATTGTTGGGTGTGTGCTGGAGTGTGGGTGTGTTGGTGGATTTGTTGGGTGTGTTGCTGGAGTTGTTGGGTGTGTGCTGGAGTGTATGGGGGATGTGTGGTGGAGTGGTTGGGTTGTGTGGTGGAGTGTTTGGTGTGTGGTGGAGTGTTGGGTGTGTGGCTGGGTGTTGGGTGTGTGTGGAAAGTTGGGTGTGTGTGGAGTGTTGGTGTGTGTGGTGGTGTGTTGGGTGTGTGGTGGAGTTTGGGTGTGTGGGCTGGAATGTTGGGCGTGTGTGGTGGAGGTGTTGGGTGTGTGGTTGGATTGTTGGGTGTGTGGTGGAGTGTTGGTGGTGTGTGGTGGTGTGTTGGGGTGTGTGGTGGTGGTTGGGTGTGTGTGGACCACAGTGTTGGGTGTGTGGTTTAGTGTTGGGGTGTGGTGGACTGTGTTTGGTGTTGTGGTGGAGTGTTTGGTGTGTGGTGGTGGAGTGTTGGGTGGTGGTGGAATGTTGGGTGTGCTGGTGGAGTGTTGGGTGTGTGGTGAGTGTTGGTGTGTGTGGGTGTGAGTGTTGGGTGTGTGGTTAAGTGTTGGGTGGGTGGTGGAGTGTTGGGGTGTGGTGGCATGTGTTGGGTTGTGTGGTGAGTGTTGGGTGATGTGTGGAGTGTTGGTGTGTGGTGGAGTGTTGGCGTGCTTTGGTGGAGTGGTTGGGTGTGTGGTGGAGTGTTGGGTGTGTGGGGAGCAATGTTGGTGTGTGGTGGATGTTGGTGTGTGTGGTGGAATGTTGGGTGTGTAGGTGGGTGTTGGGTGTGTGGGTGGAGTGTTGGGAGTGTGGTGGAGTGTTGGGTTGTGTGGGGTGTGTTGGTTAGTGTGGTGGAGTGTTGGTGTGTGGTGGAGTGTTGGGGGTGTGTGGGGAGTGTTGGGGTGTGGTGGAGTGTTGGGTGTTGTGGTGGTAATGTTGGTGTGTGTGGTGGGAAGTGGGTTGTGTGGGTGGACAAGGCGTTGGGTGTGTTTGTAGTGGAATGTTGGGTGTTAGTGGTTGGAGTGTTGGGTGTGTGGTGGAGTGTTGGGTGTGTGTTGGAATGTTGGGTGTGTGGTGGAGTGTTGGGTTTGTGTGGTGGGAGTGTTGGGTGTGTGGTGGAGTGCTGGTGTGTTTGGGTGTGTGGTGGAGTGTTTGGAGAGTGTGGTGGAGTGGTTGGGTGTGTGGTGGAATGTTGGAGTTGTGTGGAGGATAGTTTGGGTGTTGTGGAATGTTGGGTGTTTGTGGTGGAGTGATGGGTGGTGTGGTGGAATGGTTGGGTGTGTCGGTGGAGTGTGGGTGTGTATGGTGGATGTTGGTGTTGGTGGAATGTTGGGTGTGTGGTGGAAATGTTGGAGTGAGTGCGTAGATGGTTGGGTGTGTAGTGAAATGTTGGGTGTGTGGTGGAGTGTTGGGTGTGTGGTGGAGTGTTGGGTTGTGTGGTGGAATGCTCTGGGTGTGTGGTGGGAGGTGTTGGGTTGTGTGGGTGGGGGTGTTGGGTGTGTGGTGGAGTGTTGGGTGCTGTGGTGGTGTGTTGGGTGTGTGGTGGGAGTGTTGGGGGGGTGGTGGAATCGTTGGGTGTGTGGTGGGAGATGGAAGGTTGGTGTGTTGTGGTGGAGTGTTGGGTGTGTAGTGGGAATGTTGGGTGTGTGGTGGAGGTGGGTTTGTGGTGGTGGGAGTGTTGGGTGTGTGTGGAATGTTTGGGTGTGTGGTGGAGTGTTGGGTTGTGTGGTGGAATGTTGGATTGTGTTAGTGGAATGTTGGGTGTGGGGAGGAATGTTGGGTATGTGTGGAGGAATGTTGGAGTAGTGTAGGGAATTGTTGAAGTGTGTGGAGGAATTGTTGGGTGTGTGGAGGAATGTGAGGTTGTGTAGTGGAATGTTGGGTGTGTAGGGAATGTTGGGTGTCTGTGGAGGAATTGTTGGGTGTGTGGTGGAATTTTTTTGGGTGTGTGATGGGAATGTTGGGTGTGTAGTGGAATGTTGGGGTGTGTAGTGGAATGTTGGGTGTGTGGGGAATGTTGGGGTATGTGGTGGAATTTTGGGTGTGTGGAAGGAATGTTGGGTGTGTATTGGAATGTTGGGTGGGTGAGTGGAGTGAGTTTTGGGAGTGTGCTGGAGTGTTGGGGGTGTGGGTGGGAGTGTTGGGTTGTGTGCTGGAGTGTTGGTGTGTGTGCGGAGTGTTCGGGGTTGTGCTGGAGTGTTGGGTGTGTGCTGGAGTGTGGGTGTGTGATGGACTAAAGTAGTGTTGGGGAGCGTTGTGATGGTGGGGTGTTGGGGTTGATGTGCTGGAGTGTTGGGTGTGTGATGGAGTGTTGGTGTGTGATGGGGTGTTGGGTGGGTGCTGGGGTGTTGGGTGTGATGCTGGAGTGTTGGGTGTGTGCTGAGTGTTTGGGTGTGTGGCTGGGTGGTGGGTGTGTGCTGGAGTGTTGGGTGTGTGCTGAGCTGGAGTGTTGGGTGTGTGGTGGAGTGTTGCGGTGTGTGGTGGGAATGTTGGTGTGTCGGTTTGAGTGTTGGTACGTGTGTGGTGGAGTGTTGGGTGTGTGGTTGGAATGTTGGGTGTTGTGGTGGATGTGTGTGTGTGTGGTGAGTGTTGGGTGTGTGGTGAGTGTGGGTAGTGCTGGAGTGTGGGTGTGTGGTGGAGTGTTGGCGCGTGTGTGGTGGAGTGTTTGGTGTGTGGTGGTAAGTGTTGGGGTGTAGTGGTGGAGTGTGGGCTGGTGGTGATGTTGGGTGTGTGGTGGAGTGTTGGGTTGTGGGGTGTGTTGGGTTGTTGTGCTGGGTGTTGGGGTGTGGCTGGAGTGTTGTGTGTGTGCTGGGTGTTGTAGTGTGTGCTGGAGTGTTGGGTGTTGTGGTGGGAGTGTTGGTGTGTGCTGGATGTTGGGTTGGGTGATGGTAGTGTTGGGTGTGTGGTGAGTGTGGGTGTGTGGTGGAGTGTTTGGTGTGTGGTGGAGTGTTGGGTGTTGTGGTGGAGTGTTGGGTGTGTTGCTGGGAATGTTGGGTGTGTTGTGGAGTGTTGGGTGTGTTGGTGGAGGTGTTTTGGGTGTGTGGTGGAGGTTGGGTGTCTTTGCTGGATGTTGGGTGTGTGGTGGAGTGTTGGGTGTGTGGTGGTAGGAGTGTTTGGGTGATGTGGTGGAGAGTTTGGGTGTGTGGTGGAGTGTTGGGTGTGTGTGGAGTGTGGGTGTGTGGTGGAGTGTTGGGTTGTGGGTTTAGTGTTGGGCTGTGTGTGGAGTGTTTGGTGTGTGGTGGAGTGTTGGTGTGTGGTGGAGTGTTGGGTGTGTGGTGGATTGTTGGGTGTGTGGTGACGTGTTGGGTGATGTGGTGGGTGTTGGTTGTGTGGTGTGGAGTGTTGCGGTGGTGTGGAGGAATGTTGGGTGTGTAGTGGTATATGGTGGGGTGTGTGGTGGGAATGTTTGGTGTGTGGAGGATGTTGGGCTGTGTGGAGGAATGTTTGGGGGTGTGGTGGAATGTTGGGTGTGTGGAGGGATGTGGGTGTGTGGAAGGAATGTTGGGGTGTGTAGTGGAATGTTCGGGTGTGTGGTGGTATGTTGGCGTGTGTGTTGGAATGTTGGCGTGTGTGGTGGATTGTTGGTTTTGGAGGAAATGTTATGTGTGTGGTGGAGTGTTGTGTGTGAGTGGTTGGGATGTTGGGTGTGTGGTAGAATGTTGGGTGTGTGGTGGATTGGATGTTGGGTGTGGGAGGAATGTTGGGTGTGTGGAGGAATGTTGGGTGTGTAGTGGAATGTTGGTGTGTGGTGGAATGCTTGGGTGTGTGGAGGAATGTTGGGTGTGTGAGAATGTGGGTTGTGTGGAGGACATGTTGGGTGTGTGGTGGAATTTTGGGGGTGTGGAAGAGGAATGTTGGGTGTGTGGTGGAATTTTTGGGGGAGTGAGGAATGTTGGGTGTGTGGTGAATGTTGGGTGTGTAGTGGAATGTTGGGCTGTGTGGTGGATGTTGTGTGTGTGGGGAATTTTGGGGGTGTGGTGGATTGTTGGGGGTGTGTGGAGAATGTTTGGGTGAGTGGTGGGTTGTTGGGTGTGTGGAGGAATGTTGGGTGTGTAGGTGGAATGATGGTGTGTGTGTTTGTTGGGATGAGTGGCGTGGGTGGTGAGGAATTTTGGTCGTTGTGTGGAGGAATGTTGGGTGTGTAGTGGCGGAATGTTGGGTGTGTGGTGGAATGTTGGGGTGTGTGGGAGGAATGTTGTGTGTGTGGGGGATGTTGGGTGTTGGAGGAATGTTGGCGTGTGTGGTGGATGTTGGGTGTGTGGTGGGATGTTGGGTGTGTGGAGGAATGTTGGGTGTGTAGTGGATTGTTGGCCCGTGTTGTGTCGAATGTTGGGTCGTGTGGAGGAATGTTGGGTGTGTGGAGGAATGTTGGGTGTGTGGTGGGAATGTGGGGGTGTGATGGATGAATGTTGGGTGTGTGCGTGGATTTTGGAGTGTGTGGAGGAATGTGGGGTGTGTAGTGGAATGTTGGTTGTGTGGTGGATGTTGGGTGTGTGGTGGGATGTTGGGGGTGTGTGTGAATTTTTGGGTGTGTGGAGGGATGTTGGGGTGTGTGTATTGAGAATGTTGGGTGTGTGGTGGGATGTTGGGTGTGTGGGTGCGAATTTTGGGGGGTCGTGGTGGAATGTTGGGTGTGTGGTGGAATGTTGGGTGTGTGGGGAATGTTTGGTGTGTGGTGGTATGTTGGGTGTTGTAGTGGAATGTTGGGTGTGTGGAAGGATGTTGGGGTGTGTGGTGGAATGTTGGGTGTGTTGTAGATGTTGGGTTGTGTGGTGGAAAGTTGGGTGTGTAGTGGAATGTTTGGTGTGTCGGTGGTATGTTGGGTGTGTGGTGGAATGTTGGGTGTGTAGTGGAATGTTGGTGTGTGTGGTAGAATGTTTGGGTGTGTGGTTAAAATGTTGGGAGTGTGGTGGGAATGTTGGGTGTGTGGTGGAATGTTGGGTGTGTGGTGGAATGTGGGTGTGTGTGGAGGGAATGTTGGGTGTGTGGTGGAATGTTGGGTGTGTGGTGGAATGTTGGGTGTGTGGAGGAATGTTGGGTGTGTGGAGGAAGGTTGGTGTGTGTGGAGATGTTGGGTGTGTGGTGATTGTTGGGTGTGAGGAGGATGTTGGGTGTGTGGTAGAATGTTGGGTGTGTGAGGAATGTTGGGTGTGTGGAGGAATGGTTGGGTGTGTGGAGGAATGTTGGGTGTGTGGAGGAATGTTGGTGTGTTGTGGTGGAAATGATGGGTGTGTGGAGGAATGTTGGGTGTGTGGAGGAATGTTGGGTGTGTAGTGGAATGTGGGTGTGTGGTGGGGATGTTGGGTGTTGTGGTGGAATGTTGGGTGTGTGGTGGAATGTTGGGTGTTGGGAGGAATGTTATGTGTGTGTGGAGTAGTGGTTGGGGTATGTGTGATGGTTGTTGGGTGTGTGGTAGAATGTTGGGTGTGTGGTGGAATGTTGTGTGTGTGTGGAGGAATGTTGGGTGTGTGGAGGAATGTTGGGTGTGTTTAGTGGAATGTTGGGTTGGGGGTGGAATGTTTGGGTGTGTGGAGGAATGTTGGGGTGTGTGGTTTGGAATGTTGGGTGTGTGGAGGAATTTTGGTGTGTGGAGGAATGTTGGGTGTTGTGGTGGATGTTGGGTGTGTGGTGGAGTGTTGGGTGTGTGGAATAGAATGTTGGGTGTGTGGTGGGTGTGTGGGTGTGTGGAGGAATGTTGGGTTGTGTGGAGGAATGTTGGGTGTGTGGTGGAATGTGGGTTGTTGTGGTAGAATGTTGGGTGTGTTGTGGAATGTTGGGTGTTGGGTGGAATGTTGGTGTGGGTGGGTGGAATGGTTGGGTGTCGTGGTGGGAGTGTTGGGGTGTGGTGGATGTTGGGTGTGTGGGTGGAGTGTTGGGTGTGTGGTGGAATGTTGGGTTGTGTAGTGGGAATGTTTGGTGTTGGTGGAAGTGTTTGGGTGTTGTGGTGGGGTGTTGGGTGTGTGTGGAATGTTGGGTGTGTGGTGGAGTTGTTGGGTTGTTTGTGGTCGGAATGTTGGGTGTGTGGTGACTTGTGGGTGTGTGGTTGGAGTTTGTTGGGTGTGTGGTGGAATGTTGGGTGTGTAGTGGAATGTTGGGTGTGTGGGTGGAGTGTTGGGTGTGTGTGGTGTTGGGTGTGTTGGTGGAATGTTGGGTGTGTGGTGGAGGTGTTGGGTGTTGTGGTGGATTGTTTTGGTGTGTGTGGAAATATGTTGGGTGTGGTGGAGTGTTGGGTGTGTGGTGGAATGTTGGGTCGTGTAGTGGAATGTTGGGTGTGTTGGTGGGAGTGTTGGGTGTGTGGTGAGTGTTGGGTGTGTGGTGGATTGTTTGGGTGTGTGGGTGGGTGTGTTGGGTGTGTGGTGGATTGTTGGTGTGTGGTGGAAGGTTGGGTGTGTGGTGGAGTGTTGGGTGGTGTGTGGACATGTTGGGTGTGTAGTGGAATGTTGGTGTGATGTGTGGTGGAGGTGTTGGGTTGTGTGGTGGAGTGTTGGGTGTGTGGTGGATATGTTTCTGTGGTGTGGTGGATGTGTTGGGTGTGTGGAGGAAATGTTGGGTGTGTGGTGGAGTGTTTATGGGTGTGTGGTGGAGTGTTGGGTGTGTGGTGGAATGTTGGGTGTGTGGTGTGTGGGTTGGGTGCTGTGGTGGAATGTTGGGTGGGTGGTGGAGTGTTGTGTGTGTGGTGGAATGTTGGGGGTGTGGTGGAAGGTGTTGGGTGTGTGGTGGTTGGAATTTTGGGGTGTGTGGAATGGTTGGGTTGTGTGGTGGAGTTGGTTGGGTGTGTGTGGAATGTTGGGTGTGTGGTGGAGTGAGGGGTGTGTGGTTGGAATGTTGGGTGTTGTGGTGGTATGGTTGGGATGTGTGGTGGTAGTGTTGGGTGTGTGGTGAATGGTGGGTGTTGTAGTGGAATGTTGGGTGTGTGGGTGGAGTGTTGGGTGTGTGGGGACGTGTTGGGGTGTTGTGGGTGGAAAATGTTGGGTGTGTGGTGGAGTGTTGGGTGTGTGGTGGAATGTTGGGTGTGTGGTGGAATGCTGGTGTGTGGTGGAGTGTTGGGTGTGTGTGATTGTTGGGTGTGTAGTGGAATGTTGGGTGTGTGCGTGGGAGTGTTGGGTGTGTGGTGGAGTGTTGGTGTGTGGTGGAATGTTGGTGTGTGGTGGAGTGTTGGAGTGTGTGTGGTGGGTGTGTTGGGTGGTGGTGTTGGAGTGTTTGGGTGTGTGGTGGAGTGTTGGGTGGGTGGTGGAGTGTTGGGATGTGTGGTTGGTGTTGGGTGTGTGGTGGAGTGTGGGTGTGTGGTGAATGTTGGGTGTGTGTGGGAGGATCGTTGGGAGTGTGGTTGGATTGTTGGGGTGTGGTGGAATGTTTGGGTGTGTGGTGGTGTGTTGGGTGTGTGGTGGAATGTTGGGTGTTGGGGGTTTGTGGTGGAATGTTGGGTGTGTGTGGTGGAATGTTGGGTTGTTGTGGTGCAGAGTTGGGTGTGTAGTGGAATGTTGGGTGTTGGTGGAGTGTTGGGGTGTGGTGGAGTGTTGGGTGTGTGGTGGAGTGTTGGGTGTGTGGTGGAAGTGTTGGGTGTGTGGTGGAGTGTTGGTGTGTTTGTGGTGGAGTGTTTTGGTGTGTGGTGGAGTGTTGGGTGTGTGGTGGGGTTTGGGTTGTGTGGTGGAATGTTTTGGGTGTTATGTGGTGGAGTGTTGGGGTGTAGTGGAGGAGTGTTGGGTGTTGTAGTGTATGTTGGGTGTTGTGTGGTGGAGTGTTGGGTGTGTGGTGGAGTGTTGGGTGTGTTGTGAATGTTGGGTGTGTGGTGGATGAGTGTTGGGTGTGTGGTGGAATGTTGGGTGTGTAGTTGGAATGTTGGGTGATGTAGTGGAATGTTGGTGTGTGGAGGAATGTTGGGTTTTTGTGGGACGGAATGTTGGGTGTTGTGTAGTGGGAATGTTGGTCGTGTGTGGAGGAATGTTGGGGGGTGTGGAGGAATGTTGGGTGTGTAGTGGAATGTTGGGGTGTGTAGTGGAATGTTGGTGTGTGTGGAGGGGAATGTTGGGTTGGTGTGGTGGAATTTTGGGTGTGTGAAGAATGTAGGTGGGGTAGGGGAAGTTGGGTTGTGTAGTGGACATGTGGGGTGTGTGGAGGATTGTTGGGTTTGTGTGTGCTGGATTTTGGGTGTTGTGGGAGGAATTGTTGGGTGTGTAGTGGAAATGTTGGGTTGTGTGGTGGTGTGTTGGGTGTGTGCTGGAGTGTTGGGTGTGTGGTGGAGTGTGGGTGTGTGTGTGAGTGTTGGGTGTGTGCTGGAGTGTTGGTGTGTGGAGAGTGTTGGGTGTGTGTGGAGGTGTGGGTGTGTGCGGAGTGTTGGGTGTGTGGTGGAGTGTTGGTGTGTGTGAGTGTTGGGTGTGTGCTGGAGTGTTGGGTTGTGTGGTGGAATGTTAGGTGTGTAGTGGAATGTTGGGTGTGTGGTGGAGTGTTGGGTGTGTGGTGGAGTGTTGGGTGTGTTGGTGGATGGAATGTTGGGTGTTGTGGTGAGAGTGTTGTGTGTGTGGTGGAATGGTGGGGTGTGTGGTGTGGAAATGTTGGGTGTGTGGTGGGAGTGTTGGGTGTGTGGTGGAATGTTGGGTGTGTAGTGGGGAATGTTGGGTGTGTGGTGGAGTGTTGGTGTGTGGTGGAGTGTTGGGTGTGTGGTTGGAATGTTGGGTCGGTGGTGGAGTGTTGGGTGTGTGGTGGAGTGTTGAGTGTGTGGTGGAGTGTTGGGTGATGTGGTGGAGTGGTTGGGTGTGTGGTGGAGTGTTGGGTGTGTGGTGGAATGTTGGGTGTGTGGTGGAGTGTATGGGTGTGTGGTGGGATGTTGGGTTGTGTGGTGGAATGTATGGGTGTGTGGTGGAGTGTTCGGGTGTAGTGGTGGAATGTGGTGTGTGTGGTGGAGTGTTGGGTGTGTGGGTGGAATGTTGGGTTGTGGTGGAATGTTTGGTGTGTGTGAGTGGAATGTTGGGTGTGTGGTATATGGTTGGGTGGTGTGGAATGTTGGGGGTGTGTGGTGAGGAGTGTTGGGTGTGTGGGTGGAGACTTGTTGGGTGTGTGGTGGAATGGAGTGTTGGGTGTGTGGGGAGGTGTTGGGTGCTGTGTGGGGGTTGGGCTGTGTGGTGGAGTGGACCAGTGTTGGGGTGTGTTGTGGAGTGTTGGGTGTGTGGTGGTGGAGTGTTGGTGTGTGTGGTGGAATGTTGGTGTGTTGGTGGAGTGTTGGGTGTGTGGTGGAGTGTTTTGGGTGTTGTAGTGAAATGTTGGAGTGTGTGGTGGAGTGTTGGTGTGTGTGGTGGAGTGTTGGGTGTTGTGGTGGAATGTTGGGTTGTGTGGTGGGAGTGTTGGGTGTGTGGTGGGTAATGTTGGGTGTGTAGTGGAATGTTGGGTGTGTAGTGGATTGTTGGGTGTGTGGAGGAATGTTGGGGTGTGTGGGGAATGTTGGGTGATGTAGTGGAATGTTGGCGTTGTGTGGGAATGTGGGTGTGTGGGGATTGTTGGGTGTGTAGTGCGAATGTTGGGTGCTGTAGTGGAATGTTGGGTGTGTGGAGGAATGTTGGGTGTTGGTGGAATTTTTGGGTGTGTGAGGAATGTTGGGTGTGTGTGGAATGTTGGGTGTGTAGTGGAATGTTGGGTGTTGTGGAGGAAGTTGGGTGTGTGCTGGAATTTTGGGGTGTGTGAGGAAGGCTGGGTGTGTAGTGGAATGTTGGGTGTGATGGTGGAGGGTTGGGTGTGTGCTGGAGTGTTGGGTGTGTGGTGGAGTGTTGAGAGTGTGTGCTGGAGTGTTGGGTGTGTTGCTGGTGCCCAGTGTTGGGCTGTGTGGGGAGAGTGTTGGGTGTGTGCTGCGAGTGTTGGGGTTGTGCTGGAGTGTTGGGTGTGTGAAGTGGGTGTTGGGTTGTGTGCTGGAGTGTTGCGGTGTGTGCTGGAAGTGTTTGGAGTGTGTTGGAGTGTTGGGTGTGTGCTGGAGTGTTGGGT
This sequence comes from Cherax quadricarinatus, assembly GCF_026875155.1. Lineage (NCBI taxonomy): Eukaryota > Metazoa > Arthropoda > Malacostraca > Decapoda > Parastacidae > Cherax > Cherax quadricarinatus. Next base: position 1,934,067 of record NC_069429.1, on the reverse strand, counting down.
GTGTTGCTGGAGTGTTGGGGTGTGTGCTGGAGTTGTTGGGTGTTTGCTGGGAGTGTTGGGTGTGTGCTGGAGTGTTGGGTGTGTGCTGTGAGTGGTGGGTGTGTTAGGCGACTGTGAGCGTGTTGGGTGTGTGGTGGAGTGTTGGGTGTGTGGTGGGTGTTTTGGGTGTGTGGCTGGGAGTGTTGGGTGTGTGGTGGAATGTTGGGGTGTGTGGTTGTGGTGTTGCGGTGTGTGGTGGAGTGTTGGGTGTGTGGTGGAGTGTTGGTATGTGCTGGTGTGTTGGTGTGTGGTGGCAGTGTTGGGTGTTGTGGTGGTGTGGTTTGGTGTGTGGTTGGATGTGTTGGTTGATGTGTGGTGGAGTGTTGGTGTGTGTGGGTGGAATGTTGGGGTTGTGGTGGAGTGTTTGGTGTGTTGGAGTGTTGGGTGTGTGATGGAGTGTTGGGTGTGTGCTGGTAGTGTTTGGGTGTGGTGCTTCGGAGTGTTGGGTGTGGGGGTGGTGTGTTGGGTGTGTGGTGGAGTGTTGGGTGTGTGCTGGACAGTGTTGGGTGTGTGCATGGAGTGTTGGATGTGGGGGTGGAGTTGTTGGGTGTGTGTGGATAGTGTTTGGTGTGTGGTGGAGTGTTGGGTGTGTGGTGGTGTGTTTGGGTGTGTGGGGAAATGTTGGGTGTGTGTGGAGTGTTGGGTGTGTAGTGGAGTCGTTAGGGTGTGTGGTGGAGGGTTGGGTGTGTGGTGGAGTGTTGGGTGTGTGCTGGAAATGTTGGGGGTGTGGTAGGTGTGTTGGGTTGTGTGGTGGAGAGTGTTGGGTGTGGTGTGGAGAGTGTTGGGTGTGTGTGGAGTGTGGGGTGTGTGGTGGAGTGTTGGTGTGTAGTGGTGGAGTGTTGGGGTTTGTGGTTGTAGTGTTGGGTGTGTGGTGGAGTGTTTGGTGGAGTGTTTGGTGTTGGTTTGGTGGAGTGTTGGGTGTGTGGGGGATTGTTGGGTGTGTGGTGGAGTGTTGGGTGTGTGGTGGAGTGTTGCGTGTTGTGTGGTGGAAGTGTTGGGTTGTGGTGGAGTGTGGGTGTGTGGTGAAACGTGTTTGGGTGTGTGGTGGAGTGTTGGAGTGTGTGGTGGAGTGTTTGTGTGTGGGTTTGAGAGTGTTGGGTGTGTGGTGGAGTGTTTGGGTGTTGTGTGGAGTGTTGGGTGTGTGGGTGGTGTGTTGGCGTGTGTGGTGGAGTGTTGGGTGTGGGTGGGATTGATTGGGTATGTGGTGGAGAGTTGGGTGTGTGGTGGAGTTTGGAGTGTTGGGTGTGTGGTGGTGTGTTGGGTGGTGTGGTGGAATGTGTTGGGTGTGTGTGGAGTGTTTGGGTGTTGTGTGGTGGAGTGTTGGGTGTGTGGTTGGAGTGTTGGGTGTGTGGTGGAAGTGTTGGGTGTGTGGTGGAATGTTGGGTGTGTGGTGGAATTGTTGGGTGTGTGGTGGAATGGTAGGGGTTGTGTAGTGGAATGTTGGGTGTGTGTGGAGGTTGGGTGTGCTGGTGGTGGAGTGTTGGGTGTGTGGATGGAATGTTGTGTGTGTGGTGGAGTGTTGTGTGTGTGGTGGTGGAGTGTTGGGTGTGGTGGAGTGTTTGGGGGTTGTTTTTTTTTGGGTTGGGTGGAGTGTTGGAGTGTGTGGTTGGAGTGTTGGGTGTGTGGTGGAATGTTGTGTGTGTGGTGGAATGTTGGGTGTGTTGTGGATTGTTGGTGTGTGTGGTGGAGTGTTGGGTGTTGTGGTGCCATGTTGGGTGTGTGGTGGAGTGTTGGGTGTGTGGTGGAATGTTGGGTGTGTGTGGTGTGGAATGTTGGGTGTGTGGTGGTGGAATGTTGGTGTGTGTGGTTAGAAGGTGGGTGTGTAGTGAAAGTTGGGTGTGTTGGTGGAGTGTTGGGTGTGTTGCTCTGGATTGTTGGGTGTGTGTGAATGTTGTGTGTGTGGGTGGAGTGTTGGGTGTGTGGTGGAGGTTGGGTGTGTGGTGGAGGTGTTGGGTGTGTGGTGGAGTGTTGGTGTGTGTGGGTGGAGTGTTGGGTGTGTGGTGGAATGTTGGGTGTGTGGTGGAGGTTGGGTGTGTGGTGGAGTGTTGGGTGTGTAGTGGAATGTTGGCGTGTGTGGTGGAGTGTGGGGTTGTGGTGGAGTGTTGGGTGTGTGTGGTTGGGAATGTGGGTGGTGTGGAGTGTTGGGTGTGTGTGGAATGTTTGGGTGTTTTAGTGAATGTTGGGTGTGTTGAGGAATGTTGGGTGTGTGGAGGAATGTTGGGTGTGTAGTGGAATGTTGAGTGTTGTGGAGGTAATGATGGGTGTGTGGAGGATGTTGGTGTGTGTAGTGGAAATGGTTGGGTGTGTAAGTGGATGTTGGTGGTGTGGTGGAATGTGGTGTGTGTGGAATTTTGGGTGTGTGAAGGAATGTGGGTGTGTAGTGGAATGATTGGGTTGGTGTAGTGGAATGTTGGGTGTGTGGAGGATGTTGGGTGTGTGGTGGATGGGTTGGGTGTGTGGTGGAATGTTGGGTGTGTAGTGGAATGTTGGGTTGTGTAGTGGAATGGTTGTGTGTGGTGGAGGAATGTTGGGTTCGATGTGTGGAGGAATGTTGGGTGTGTAGTGGAAATGTTGGGTGTGTGAGGAATGTTGGGATGTGTGGAGGAATGGTTGGGTGTGTAGTGGATGTTGGGTGGTAGTGGAATGTTGGGTGTGTGTGGTGGAATGTTGGGTGTGGTGGTGGAATTTTGGGTGTGTGCCTGAAGGAATGTTGGGCTGTCGCTAGTGGAAGTTGGCGTGTGTTGTGAATGTTGGGTGTGTTGGAGGAATGTTGGGTGTGTGCTGGAATTTTGGTTGTGTGTGGAAGGAATGTTGGGTGTTTAGTGAGTGGAATGTTGGGATGTGTGGTGGAGTGTTGGGTGTGTGATCGTGGAGTGTTGGGAGTGTGTGGTGGAGTGGTTGGGGTGTGTGCTGGAGTGTTGGGTTGTGTGCTGGAGTGGTTGGGGTGTGGGAGAGTGTTGGGTGTGTGCCTGGAGTGTTGGGTGTCGTGCTGGAGAGTTGGGTGTGTGGTGGAGTGTTGGGTGTGTGCTGGAGTGTGGTGTGTGATGCTGGAGTGTTTGGTGTGTGCTGGAGGGTTGGGTGTGTGCTGGAGTGTTGGGCTGTGTGATGGAGTGTTTGGTGTGTGCTGGAGTGTTGGGTTGTATGTGTGCTGGTGTGTTGGGTGTGTGCTGGAGTGTTGGGTGTGTGCTGGTGTGTTGTAGGTGTGTGGTGGTGTGTTGGGTGTGTGGTGGAGTGTGGGGTGTGTGGTGGAGGTGTTGGGTGTTGTGGGGAGTGTTGGGTGTGTGGTGGAATGTTGGGTGTGTTGGTAGGCTGTGTTGGGAATGTGTGTTGGAGTGTTGGGTGTGTGGTGGAGTGTTGGTATGTGCTGGAGTGTTGGGTGTGTGGTGGAGTGTTGGGTGTGTGGTGGTGTGTTTGGTGTAGTGGTGGAGTGTTGGTGTGTGGGTGGAGTGTTGGCGTGTGTGGTGGAATGTTGGGTGTGTGGTGGAGTGTTGGGTGTGTGTGGAGTGTTGGGTGTGTGCTGGAGTGTTGGGTTTTTGTGTGGAGTGTGGGTGTGTGCTGGAGTGGTTGGGGTGTGTGGTGAAGTGTTGGGTGTGTGGTGGTGTGTTGGGTGTGTGCTGAGTGTTGGGTGTTTGCTGGAGTGTTGGGTGTGTTGTGGTGGGTGTTGGGTGTGTGGTGGTGTGTTCTGGTGTGTGGTGATATCATAAAGTGTTGGTGTGTGGAGGAGTGTTGGGTGTGTGGTGGAATGTTGGTGTGTGGTGTGGAGTGTTGGGTGTGTCGTGGAGTGTTGGGCTGTGTGGTGGAGTGTTGAGGTGTCGTGAGGTGGAGTGTTGGGTGTTGCTGGCTATGTTGGGTGTGTGGTGGAGTGTTGGGTGTGTGGGAAGTGTTGGGTGTGTGGTTGGCAGTGTTTGGGTGGGTGGGGATGTTAGGGATTGTGTGGTGGAGTGTGGGTGTGTGGTGGAGTGTTGGGTGTGTGGTTAGTGTTGGGTGTGTGGTGGGAGGTGTTTGGTGGGAGTGTTTGGTGATGTGGGGGTGTTGGCCGTGTGTGGTGGAATGTTGGGTGTTGTGGTGGAGTGTTGGGTGTTGAGGTGGAGTGTTGGGTGTGTGGTGGAGTGGTGGGTTGTGTGCGTGTGTGTGTGGGTGTGTGGTGGACGTGTTGGGAGTGTGGTGGAGTGTTGGTGTTGTGTGGTTGTGTGTTGGGGGTTGTGGTGGAGTGTTGTGTGTGGTGAGTGTTGGGTTGTGTGGTGGAGTGTTGTTGGGTGTACGTGGTGGAGTGTTGGGTGTGTGGTTGGAGTGTTGGGTGTGTGGTGGAATGTTGGGTGTTGTGTGGAAGTGTTGGGGTGTGTGGTGAGTGTTGGGTGTGTGCGTGGAGTGTTGGGTGTGTGGTGGAAGTGTTGGGTGTGTGGTGGTGTGTGGGGTGTGTGGTGGAGTGTTGGGTGGTGTGGTGGAGTGTTGCGGTGTTGTGGTGGAGTGTTGGTGTGTGTGGTGGAATGTTGGTGTGTGTGGTGGAATGTTTGGGTGTGTGGTGGATGTTGGGTGTGTAGTGGAATGTGGGTGCTGTGGTGGGAGTGTTGGGTGTGTTGTGGAGTGTTGGGTGTCGTGTTGGAAGTTGGGTGTGTCGGTGGAGTGTTGGGTGTGTGGTGGAGTGTTGCGGTGTGGTGGTGGAGTGTTGGGTTGTGTGGTGGAGTTGTTGGGTGTGTGGTGGAGTGTGGGTGTGTGGTGGAATGTTGGGGTGTGTGGTGCTTGTTGGGTGTTTTTTGTTGGTTTTTGGGGGGGTGGGGGGGAATGTTGGGTGTGGTTGGTGGGAGTGTTGGGGTGTGGTTGGAATGTTGGGTGTGTGGTGGAACGTGTTTGGGATTTGTGTGGTGGTATGTAGGGTGTGTGGTGGAAGGTTGGGTGTGTGGTGGAATGTTGGCGTGTTGTGGTAGAAGGGTTGGGTGTGTAGTGAAAGTTGGGTGTGTGTGGAGTGTCGGGTGTGTGCTGGAGTGTTGGGTGTGTGGTGGAATGTTGGGTGTGTGGTGGAGTGTTGGGTGTGTGTGGTGGAGTGTTTGGGTGTGTGGTTGGAGTGTTGGGTGTGTGGTTCGGGAGTGTTGGGTGTGTGGTGGAAGTGTTCAGTTTTGGGTGTTGTGGGGAATGTTGGTGAGTGGTGGGTATTTAGTGTTGGGTGGATGTGGTGGTGTGTTGGGTGTGTAGTGGAATGTTGGGTGTTCGTGTTGGAGTGTGGGTGTTGCTGGTGGTGTGTTGGGTGTGTTGGTGAATGTTGGGTGTTGTGGTGGGAAGTGTTGGGTGGTGTGGTGGAATGTTGGGGTGTGTGTAGTGGAATGTTGGGTGTGTGGAGGAATGTTGGTGTTGGGAGGAAAGTTGGGTGTTGTAGTGGAATGTTGAGTGTGTGAGGAATGTTGGGTCGTGTGGAGGATTGTTTGGGTGTGTAGTGGAATGTTGGGGTGTAGTGGAATGTTGGGTTTGTGGAGGAATGTTGGGTTGTGTGTTGTGGTGGAATTTTGGTGTGTGAAGGAATGTTGGGTGTTGTTAAGGGGTTGGGATTGGGGTTGGGTGTGTTGTGAATGTTGGGTGTGTGGAGGAATGTTGGGTGTGATTGTGTTGGTGGAATTTTGGGTGTGTGGAGGAATGTTGGGTGTTGTTGTGGAATGTTGGGTGTGTAGTGTGGAGTGTTGGGTGTGTGCTGGAGTGTTGGGTGTGTGGTTGGTGGAGTGTTGGGTGTGTGATGGAGTGTTGGGTTGTGTGCTGAGTGTTGGGTGTGTGCTGGAGTTTGGAGTGTATGCTGGAGTGTGGTGTGTGGCTTGGAGTGTTGGGTGTGTCGGTGGAGTGTTGGGTGTGTGCTGGAGTGTTGGGTGATGTGACTGGAGTGTTTGGTGGTGTGCTGAGAGTGTTGGGTGTGTGCTGGGGGGTGTTGGGTAGTGTGATGGAGTGTTGGGTGTGTGTGGAGTGTTGGGTGTGTGCTGGTGTGTTGGGTGTGTGCTGGAGTGTTGGGTGTGTGCTGGAGTGTTGGGTGTGTGGTGGTGGTGTTGGGTTGTGTGGTGGCAGTGTTGGGTGTGTGGTGGAGTGTTGGGTGTGTTGGTGGAGTGTTGGGTGTGTGGGGATGGAAGGTTGGGTGTGTGGTGGAGTGTTGTGTTGGGTGTGTGGTGGAGTGTTGGGTTGTGTGGAGGAGATGTGGGTATGTGCTTGGAGGTTGGGTTGTGTGGTGGCGTGTTGGGTGTGTGGTGGGAGTGTTTGGTGTGTGGTGGAGTGTTGGGTTGTGTTGGTGGAGTGTTGGGTGTGTGGTGGAATGTTGGGTGTATGTGGTGGAGGTTGTTGGGTGTGTGCGGAGTGTTGGGTTGTGTGCTGGAGTGTTGGGTGTGTGCTGGAGTGTTGGGTCGTGTGCTGGATTGTTGGGTGTGTGCTGGAGTGTGGGTGTGTTGGTGGATTTGTTGGGTGTGTTGCTGGAGTTGTTGGGTGTGTGCTGGAGTGTATGGGGGATGTGTGGTGGAGTGGTTGGGTTGTGTGGTGGAGTGTTTGGTGTGTGGTGGAGTGTTGGGTGTGTGGCTGGGTGTTGGGTGTGTGTGGAAAGTTGGGTGTGTGTGGAGTGTTGGTGTGTGTGGTGGTGTGTTGGGTGTGTGGTGGAGTTTGGGTGTGTGGGCTGGAATGTTGGGCGTGTGTGGTGGAGGTGTTGGGTGTGTGGTTGGATTGTTGGGTGTGTGGTGGAGTGTTGGTGGTGTGTGGTGGTGTGTTGGGGTGTGTGGTGGTGGTTGGGTGTGTGTGGACCACAGTGTTGGGTGTGTGGTTTAGTGTTGGGGTGTGGTGGACTGTGTTTGGTGTTGTGGTGGAGTGTTTGGTGTGTGGTGGTGGAGTGTTGGGTGGTGGTGGAATGTTGGGTGTGCTGGTGGAGTGTTGGGTGTGTGGTGAGTGTTGGTGTGTGTGGGTGTGAGTGTTGGGTGTGTGGTTAAGTGTTGGGTGGGTGGTGGAGTGTTGGGGTGTGGTGGCATGTGTTGGGTTGTGTGGTGAGTGTTGGGTGATGTGTGGAGTGTTGGTGTGTGGTGGAGTGTTGGCGTGCTTTGGTGGAGTGGTTGGGTGTGTGGTGGAGTGTTGGGTGTGTGGGGAGCAATGTTGGTGTGTGGTGGATGTTGGTGTGTGTGGTGGAATGTTGGGTGTGTAGGTGGGTGTTGGGTGTGTGGGTGGAGTGTTGGGAGTGTGGTGGAGTGTTGGGTTGTGTGGGGTGTGTTGGTTAGTGTGGTGGAGTGTTGGTGTGTGGTGGAGTGTTGGGGGTGTGTGGGGAGTGTTGGGGTGTGGTGGAGTGTTGGGTGTTGTGGTGGTAATGTTGGTGTGTGTGGTGGGAAGTGGGTTGTGTGGGTGGACAAGGCGTTGGGTGTGTTTGTAGTGGAATGTTGGGTGTTAGTGGTTGGAGTGTTGGGTGTGTGGTGGAGTGTTGGGTGTGTGGTGGGAATGTTGGGTTGGTGTGGTGGGAGTGTTGGGGGTGGGTGGAGTGTTTGGGTGTGTGGTGGAGTGTTGGTGTGTGGTGGAGTGTTGGGGGTGTGAGGTGGAGTGTTGGGTGTGTGGTGGAGTGTTGGGTGTGTGGTGGGAGTGTTGGGTGTGTGGTGGAAAGTGTTGGGTTGTGTGTGGAGTGTTGGGTGTGTGGTGGAGTGTTGGTGTGTGTGGTGGAGTGTTGGGTGTGTGGTGGAGTGTTGGGTGTGTGGTGGAGTGTTGGGTGTTGAGGAGTGTTGGGTGTGTGGTGGAGTGGTTGGTGTGTGGTGGGTGTTGGGATGTGTGGTTGGAGTGTTGGTGTGTGGTGGAGTGTTGTTTTAGGTGTGTGGTGGATGTGTTGGGTGTGTGGTGGAGTGTTGGGTGTGTGGTGGAGTGTTGGCGTGTTGCATGGCAGGGAAAGGTTATGTGTGTAAGTTTCTTAGTTTATTAAGCATATGAACGAATCTGTACTTTCTGTCGCATCTAAATAAACCTGTACCCTGGGAGGATCCATATTTCATTTAAAAGTGATTTGTGTGTGGGTCTCTGTGAAGCCATATACATTGTTATATTTGACTTTGTGAGGAGTCCACTTGTCCGTTTGTGTTCCACTGGTTACCTATATTACTTGAGTAGTATATATAGATAATACCAGCTATGTTATAGTTAGGCTACAGTAGGGCTGTGTGACTAGCTGTGTGGACGTCAGTGTCCTGCCTCATGTGAGCAGCTAGCCAGAGGCAGCCTCCCTCACTCCGACCATAAGCATGGCTGGACAAGGCGCGGTTCCTGGGTTCCCCTCACAAGACTCTCTAGTGTAAGTCACCAACCGTTCCATACGGAGTGTATTTCCTTACTCCAGTATCTCCTTAAATGCCCACCAATGCACTAATTAAAGGTATTTTGTTGTAGTTGGTTGATCGTTTCATAGTGTTTATTTACCTGTTGTATTGCTTGTTTGTTGGCACTAATATCAAGGGGTAGATAAGGACCAAGAGATGTCGAGGGAAGTCTTTTGATACAGATCGAAGTGGTCTAGAGTTGGTGCCAGGTGTAAAAATATCGACCTCCTCAACACAACTTGGGAAACTGAAAGTATACTGGAGGAGGGTTTCGGGGTCAGCGCCCCTGCGGCCTGGTCTGTGACCAGACCTCGCGGTGGTAAGGACATGAGACATGAGAGAGGAGACGAAAATAAAGATACAAAACAGTGAGAAAAATGAAAAAGGAAGGAGGAGATGTCAATAGTATTACTTGTGCAGTATATAGTATGTCCTAGCGACATTTATAGGCAGGCTCCCTGGCCATGCCTTAAGTCACGTGACCTCCCGTTTGACCCACGCACCTAGGCCATAGCTCTCTCATTCTCGACCAGGCTTACCAGGCGGGCAGTCGGATAGGCTGGGCTCTGCCACGAATATAAATACAACACCCCCAAAACAGTCAAGACAGAGAGAGAGATGTGTTCTCGTAGGAAACCAGCGGGATCTCACAGTTGGTGAGGATATACGTCAAACACCCATCTACTACTATATCGGCTTAGAAGGTGGTTTGTTAATTTTAGAACACAGGCCCGGTGGCCTGGTGGCTAAAGCTCCCGCTTCACACACGGAGGGCCCGGGTTCGATTCCCGGCGGGTGGAAACATTTCGACACGTTTCCTTACACCTGTTGTCCTGTTCACCTAGCAGCAAATAGGTACCTGGGTGTTAGTCGACTGGTGTGGGTCGCATCCTGGGGGACAAGATTAAGGACCCCAATGGAAATAAGTTAGACAGTCCTCGATGACGCACTGACTTTCTTGGGTTATCCTGGGTGGCTAACCCTCCGGGGTTAAAAATCCCAACGAAATCTTATCTTATCTTACGTCCCAGCGGCTGCCTTGGTGTGCTACGTGTCTTAAGGGCAGCCGTTTCCTTGGCTGCCATCGCTTCTCCAACGAACTCCGTAACATAGATGTCTAAAGCAGGAAATCAGGAAAAGGAACAGTGGGAGAAAATATTCTCAATGGAAGGAATACAAGAGAATCCAGATAACAAAGTAAGAACGAGTCTGACTCAGAAAATGTAGGCAGTCAGGACATCTGGAAATACTGTGCTATAGAGGTGTGTCTTTATGGGAGAAAATGCTGATATTAGCATTTATCTACTGGTTGGTAAATGAGACTCTTGCGCAACGTTTGGGTCTGGAAACGTTTCGCCAGCCAGCGGCTTCTTCAGTCCAGTGCAAAGAAAGGTGGAAGATAAGGAGTAGCTTGAGGTAGAATTACCGACAATATGTAAAGTAAAAGAACACAAGTGCAACTAATGTGACATTTTTATTATGGCAACGTTTCGCTCTCCAGGAGCTTTATCAAGCGAAACGTTGCCACAATAAAAATGTCACATTAGTTGCACTTGTGTCCTTTTACTTTACATATTTTCAGTAATTCTACCAACTTTAGTACAGCTTGAGGTAATCAGTCCCTCACCCTGGAGTCGATGTGTTCAGTTCAACCTTGATTGTACCCAGATGATGTGATGGACTTACTACACCATCTTTACAGGGAGGAAATGGTATGGTGATACCGACAAGATGTGGAAAAAGACACTTATGTACAGTTCAGGACATTTATTAAAGGAAACGTTTCGCCACGAGTGGCTTCTTCAGTCCTAATACAGAGAAAACTAAGAAAACACACATATATATAGTGGCGGGAGTCAGGTGAGGTGATGCGTGGGTAGAGGTGGTAGTAGTAGTAGTAGTAGTAGTAGTAGTAGTAGTAGTAGTAGTAGTAGTAGTAGTAATTGAACTAAGGAGGTGAGGCAAGAGAGGGACCTGCTGGCATCAAGTAACACCAGTTCCCAGGATGGGTAATATCCTCTTGCTTAGTAATTTTGAAATACTGTAACTACCGGATTTTTGCTTTATAGTGTTACTGACAGAAATTAGTGCAGCTTCAATGCATTTTCTCCGTCTTAAGTCGTCTTCTTTAATAACTAGTTTAGCTTCATTGAATTTCATGAGGTGTCCAACATCGTCTCTATGTTGAACACATGCGTTTTTGCGGTCATAATTTCTGCAAGCATTTTTGTGTTCTGCTATCCTAATGCTTGCAGAAATGATGACCGCAAAAACGCATGTGTTCAACATAGAGACGATGTTGGACACCTCATGAAATTCAATGAAGCTAAACTAGTTATTAAAGAAGACGACTTAAGACGAGAGAAAATGCATTGAAGCTGCACTAATTTCTGTCAGTAACACTATAAAGCAAAAATCCGGTAGTTACAGTATTTCAAAATTACTAAGCAAGAGGATATTACCCATCCTGGGAACTGGTGTTACTTGATGCCAGCAGGTCCCTCTCTAACCTCACCTCCTTAGTTCCATTACTACTACTACTACTACTACTACTACTACTACTACTACTACTACTACCACCTCTACCCACGCATCACCTCACCTGACTCCCGCCACTATATATATGTGTGTTTTCTTAGTTTTCTCTGTATTAGGACTGAAGAAGCCACTCGTGGCGAAACGTTTCCTTTAATAAATGTCCTGAACTGTACATAAGTGTCTTTTTCCACACCATCTTTACACCTCCACTGCTTCTGCTGCCTCCTCTGTACTTGACTGAAGAAACCTACTGTGTAGGCGAAACGTTTTGGAATAAAGATACCTAACTGTTACACACGTGCCTTATCAAGTTTGTCGGTATTGTATACCATTATCATATTGTCCTGACCAACACGTGAAAGAAACTCTGCTCTAAGAGTTAAAACAGGGAGGACCCCAATGGAAATAAGTCACTCTGTCTGACTTTTTTGGGTTATCCCAGGTTCTCTACACATATGCTGCTATGTATGATAATTCTATGTAACTGTATTTGTGTATACCTGAATAAATTTACTTACTTACTTACTTACAGGGAATGAAAAAACCATCAGCATTCTTTTTTAGACAAAAAAAAGAAAACTGGCAAACCCAAAAAAGAGGACAAACAGGAAAATTCTACTAGGAACAGAGGTACACAACAGTGGGACAGACCAAGTCAGTCATACACACAACAGGGTCAAATGTACAACAGACGAATACACACTCAATACTGAAGAAATCAGGGGTTTGTACACCAGGGGCTATACGAGGTAGTGCATCACTAGTGGTACTAACTAAACACATACCAAGCCAAAACATCCCAAATGGTAAATCCTGTTTCCTTTTTGCAAATATTCGGGGTTTAAAATCAATTAAAAATGACAAAGTTATATTAGTGGGCTACTCACAGAAGCAAATGCCTTGTTTATATACATGAAATACATACACATGTATATAAATGGAGCTGAAGATTGAGACACTTATGCAGCATATGGGAATCTTTATTCAGGAAACGTTTCGCCACACAGTGGCTTCATCAGTCTAATACAAAGAGGAAGGCGTAAGGAGAGGAGGAGAATGAGGTAATCAGTCCCTCAACCTGATGGACTGAACACATCGACTCCAGGTTGAGGGACTGATTACCTCATTCTCCTCCTCTCCTTACGCCTTCCTCTTTGTATTGGACTGATGAAGCCACTGTGTGGCGAAACGTTTCCTGAATAAAGATTCCCATATGCTGCATAAGTGTCTCAATCTTCAACTTGTCGGTTTTTCAAACCATTCATCATAAATGGAGCTACAATAAGGTAACGATACTTCCTCCGGTACACACTAACTCCACCTTCAACACTTACGTATGTGTCTCCGGATATCCAGGTAAACTATGGTTCCTCTCTCTGTCTCTCTCTCTGTCTCTCTCTCTCTCTCTCTCTCTTTCTCTCTGTTTACGTAGGGTTTCGCAAGGTTAAGTTTAAGGTTCCTAACTTGATTTACAAGTTAGCAGCTGTTACTTGCATCTCCCTCGCTCTGTCATTCCCACAGCACACCCACCTCACCTCACACTGGCCCCTCACACCCTCCACCTCACCACTCCTTCCCACTCTGCCTACTTGAGGTCTCCTTATGTTTATATCAACCTTTAGCAGAGTTAAAGTGGGAGGACGTGTATGTGTATGCATGTGTTTATGCTTGGGTGTTGTTCACAGTATCTGAAGTCATTGATGGTGACTGTTCCAAGGGATTTCTCTTATTTTGTCTGTGTGTTATCTGTGGAGATTATCAAACCCCAGGGTTTGGTTTTTATAAGTAAGTTTATTCAGCATGGACCAGTAGGCATCCTGCAGTGTTCCTTCTTTCTTATATTCTTATGTATACACAAATACAGTTACATAGATTATCATACATAGCAGAACAGAAATCACTCCCTACGAAAGTAAAAGACTGGGCAGGCGATGCAAAATGCCGCCAATAAAAAGTAGGGGCGCCATTGGTACACTAAGAGAAAACACCATAAGTGTCCGGGGCCCAAGACTGTTCAACAGCCTCCCATCAAGCATTAGGGGAATTGCCAATAAACCCCTGGCTGCCTTCAAGAGAGAGCTGGACAGATACCTAAAGTCAGTGCCGGATCAGCCGAGCTGTGGCTCGTACGTTGGACTGCGTGCGGCCAGCAGTAATAGCCTAGTTCATCAGGCCCTGATCCATCGGGAGGCCTGGTCATGGACCGGGCCGCGGGGGCGTTGATCCCCGGAATAACCTCCAGGTAACCTCCCCGGAATAACCTCCAGGTAAGAACCTATGATAACCCAAAAAACGTCAGATAAAGTGACTTATTTCCATTGGCTTCCGTTGTTGGTAAAGAAATATTAAAATATTGAGAAGTGTGAAGAAGCACGTAGGGAAGTGAAGGTGTATTTAAAGTGAATGTAAGTAGAAGTTTGGATGATTTATTTGTCAGGTGTTTATGAGACAAACACTTACATATATCTTTAAGTGTTCGTGAGGCAGAAAGGTGTAAATGTTATCTTATGTGTTATGAGACGGTATTTTGTGCTCTTACGTGTTTAAGATACAGGAAGATTTACCTGTCATCTTAGGTGATCATGAGACGAAGATTTACCTGTCATCTTAGGTGATCATGAGACGAAGATTTACCTGTCATCTTAGGTGATCATGAGACGAAGATTTACCTGTCATCTTAGGTGTTCATGAGACGAAGATTTACCTGTCATCTTAGGTGATCATGAGACGAAGATTTACCTGTCATCTTAGGTGTTCATGAGACGAAGATTTACCTGTCATCTTAGGTGATCATGAGACAGATTTACCTGTCATCTTAGGTGATCATGAGACAGATTTACCTGTCATCTTAGGTGATCATGAGACAGATTTACCTGTCATCTTAGGTGATCATGAGACGAAGATTTACCTGTCATCTTAGGTGATCATGAGACGAAGATTTACCTGTCATCTTAGGTGATCATGAGACGAAGATTTACCTGTCATCTTAGGTGATCATGAGACGAAGATTTACCTGTCATCTTAGATGTTCATGAGACGAAGATTTACCTGTCATCTTAGGTGTTCATGAGACGAAGATTTACCTGTCATCTTAGGTGATCATGAGACAGATTTACCTGTCATCTTAGGTGATCATGAGACGAAGATTTACCTGTCATCTTAGGTGATCATGAGACGAAGATTTACCTGTCATCTTAGGTGTTCATGAGACGAAGATTTACCTGTCATCTTAGGTGATCATGAGACAGATTTACCTGTCATCTTAGGTGATCATGAGACGAAGATTTACCTGTCATCTTAGGTGTTCATGAGACGAAGATTTACCTGTCATCTTAGGTGATCATGAGACGAAGATTTACCTGTCATCTTAGGTGTTCATGAGACGAAGATTTACCTGTCATCTTAGGTGATCATGAGACAGATTTACCTGTCATCTTAGGTGATCATGAGACAGATTTACCTGTCATCTTAGGTGATCATGAGACAGATTTACCTGTCATCTTAGGTGATCATGAGACGAAGATTTACCTGTCATCTTAGGTGTTCATGAGACGAAGATTTACCTGTCATCTTAGGTGATCATGAGACGAAGATTTACCTGTCATCTTAGGTGATCATGAGACAGATTTACCTGTCATCTTAGGTGATCATGAGACAGATTTACCTGTCATCTTAGGTGATCATGAGACAGATTTACCTGTCATCTTAGGTGATCATGAGACGAAGATTTACCTGTCATCTTAGGTGATCATGAGACGAAGATTTACCTGTCATCTTAGGTGATCATGAGACGAAGATTTACCTGTCATCTTAGGTGATCATGAGACAGATTTACCTGTCATCTTAGGTGATCATGAGACAGATTTACTGTCATCTTAGGTGATCATGAGACAGATTTACCTGTCATCTTAGGTGATCATGAGACGAAGATTTACCTGTCATCTTAGGTGATCATGAGACGAAGATTTACCTGTCATCTTAGGTGATCATGAGACAGATTTACCTGTCATCTTAGGTGATCATGAGACAGATTTACCTGTCATCTTAGGTGATCATGAGACGAAGATTTACCTGTCATCTTAGGTGATCATGAGACGAAGATTTACTGTCATCTTAGGTGATCATGAGACGAAGATTTACCTGTCATCTTAGGTGATCATGAGACAGATTTACTGTCATCTTAGGTGATCATGAGACAGATTTACCTGTCATCTTAGGTGATCATGAGACAGATTTACCTGTCATCTTAGGTGATCATGAGACGAAGATTTACCTGTCATCTTAGGTGATCATGAGACGAAGATTTTACCTGTCATCTTAGGTGATCATGAGACGAAGATTTACCTGTCATCTTAGGTGTTCATGAGACGAAGATTTACCTGTCATCTTAGGTGTTCATGAGACGAAGATTTACCTGTCATCTTAGGTGATCATGAGACAGATTTACCTGTCATCTTAGGTGATCATGAGACGAAGATTTACCTGTCATCTTAGGTGATCATGAGACGAAGATTTACCTGTCATCTTAGGTGATCATGAGACGAAGATTTACCTGTCATCTTAGGTGTTCATGAGACGAAGATTTACCTGTCATCTTAGGTGATCATGAGACGAAGATTTACCTGTCATCTTAGGTGATCATGAGACGAAGATTTACCTGTCATCTTAGGTGATCATGAGACAGATTTACCTGTCATCTTAGGTGATCATGAGACAGATTTACCTGTCATCTTAGGTGTTCATGAGACGAAGATTTACCTGTCATCTTAGGTGATCATGAGACGAAGATTTACCTGTCATCTTAGGTGATCATGAGACAGATTTACCTGTCATCTTAGGTGATCATGAGACGAAGATTTACCTGTCATCTTAGGTGATCATGAGACAGATTTACCTGTCATCTTAGGTGATCATGAGACGAAGATTTACCTGTCATCTTAGGTGTTCATGAGACGAAGATTTACCTGTCATCTTAGGTGTTCATGAGACAGATTTACCTGTCATCTTAGGTGATCATGAGACGAGATTTACCTGTCATCTTAGGTGATCATGAGACGAAGATTTACCTGTCATCTTAGGTGATCATGAGACAGATTTACCTGTCATCTTAGGTGATCATGAGACGAAGATTTACCTGTCATCTTAGGTGATCATGAGACAGATTTACCTGTCATCTTAGGTGATCATGAGACGAAGATTTACCTGTCATCTTAGGTGTTCATGAGACAGATTTACCTGTCATCTTAGGTGATCATGAGACGAAGATTTACCTGTCATCTTAGGTGTTCATGAGACGAAGATTTACCTGTCATCTTAGGTGATCATGAGACGAAGATTTTACCTGTCATCTTAGGTGTTCTTGGGGACGAAGATTTACCTGTCATCTTAGGTGATCATGGACGAAGATTTACCTGTCATTTAGGTGATCTGAGACGAAATTTACCCGTCATCTTAGGTGATCATGGGGACGAAGATTTACCTGTCATCTTAGGTGTTCATGAGACGAAGATTTACCCGTCATCTTAGGTGTCATGAGGGCGATTTCCTG
>NC_069429.1:1876764-1917145 GCF_026875155.1 Cherax quadricarinatus | reverse complement strand
TTGGGTGTGTGGGGAGTGTTGGGTGTGTGGTGAATGTTGGGTGTGTGCTGAGTGTTGGGTGTTGGGGGAAAATTTTGGGTGTGTGGTGGTAATGTTGGGTGTGTGGTGGAGTTTTGGGGTTTGTGTGGTGGAATGTTGGGTGTGTGGAGGAATGTTGGGTGTGTAGTGGAATGTTGGGTGTGTGGTGGATGTTGGGTGTGTGGTGGAATGTTGGGTGTGTGGTGGAATGTTGGGTGTGTGGTGGAATGTTGGGTGTGTGGTGGAGTGTTGGGTGTGTGGTGGAGTGTTGGGTGTGTGGTGGAGTGTTGGGTGTGTGGTGGAGTGTTGGGTGTGTGGTGGAGTGTTGGGTGTGTGGTGGAGTGTTGGGTGTGTGGTGGAATGTTGGGTGTGTGGTGGAGTGTTGGGTGTGTGGTGGAGTGTTGGGTGTGTGCTGGAGTGTTGGGTGTGTGCTGGAGTGTTGGGTGTGTGCTGGAGTGTTGGGTGTGTGCTGGAGTATTGGGTGTGTGGTGGAGTGTTGGATGTGTGCTGGAGTGTTGGGTGTGTGCTGGAGTGTTGGGTGTGTGCTGGAGTGTTGGGTGTGTGCTGGAGTGTTGGGTGTGTGCTGGAGTGTTGGGTGTGTGCTGGAGTGTTGGGTTGTGTGGTGGAGTGTTGGGTGTGTGGTGGAGTGTTGGGTTGTGTGGTGGAGTATTGGGTGTGTGGTGGAGTATTGGGTGTGTGCTGGAGTGTTGGGTTGTGTGCTGGAGTGTTGGGTGTGTGCTGGAGTGTTGGGTGTGTGGTGGAGTGTTGGGTGTGTGGTGGAGTGTTGGGTGTGCATGCAGGGAAAGGTTATGTGTGTTAAGTTTCGTAGTTCTAAGCATATGAACGACTCTGTACTTTCTGTCGCATCTAAATAAACCTATACCCTGGGATCCATATTTCGTTGTCAAAGTGATCTTGTGTGTGGGTCTCTGTGAAAGCCATAAACATTGTATATTTGACTTTGTGAGGAGTCCACTTGTCAGTAGTGTCACTGGTTACCTATATTACTTGTGTAGTATATATAGATAATACCAGCTATGTTATAGTTAGGCTCACAGTAGGCTGTGTGACTAGCTGTGACGTCACGTGTACTGCTCATGTGAGCATCTAGCCAGAGGCATCCTCCCTCACTCCGACCATAAGCATAGGCTGGACAAGGCGCGGTTCCTGAGTTCCCCTCACAAGACTCTCTGAGTGTAAGTCACCAACCGTCCAACGAGTGTATTCCTTACTCCAGTATCTCCTTAAATGCCCACCCAATGCACTAATTAAAGGTATTTTGTTGTTGGTTGATCGGTTTTCATAGTGTATATTTACCTGTTGTATTGCTTGTTTGTTGGCACTAATATCAAGGGTAGATAAGGACCAAGATGCGAGAAGTCTGTGATACAGATCGAAGTGGTCTAGAGTTGGTGCCAGGAGTAAAATATCGACCTCCTCCAACACAACTTGGGAAACTGAACGTATACCTGGAGAGGGTTTCGGGGGTCAGCGCCCCCGCGGCCTGGTCTGTGACCAGACCTCGCGGTGGTAAGGACATGAGACATGAGAGAGGAGACGAAAATAAAGATACAAAACAGTGAGAAAAATGAAAAAGGAAGGAGGAGATGTCAATAGTATTACTTGTGCAGTATATAGTATGTCCTAGCGACATTTATAGGCAGGCTCCCTGGCCATGCCTTAAGTCACGTGACCTCCCGTTTGACCCACGCACCTAGGCCATAGCTCTCTCATTCTCGACCAGGCTTACCAGGCGGGCAGTCGGATAGGCTGGGCTCTGCCACGAATATAAATACAACACCCCCAAAACAGTCAAGACAGGCAGTTGGGTTTAGTCCTGACTCTTCTCTCTTCGACTCAAGACATTCCTCTCCCCGTCTATTCTTCGCACTGTCCCCACTTGCCCCTCGCCCCTCGTGGGTACTTACCTGTGAGTCCGATCTGATCTGATCTGTCAAGACAGAGAGAGAGGTGTGTTCTCGGAGGAAACCAGCGGGATCTCAGAATTGGTGACGAAACACATGAAACACCCATATACTACTATATCGGCTTAGCAGGTGGTTTGTGAATTTTAGAAGAGGACAGAGCTACGTCCCAGCGGCTGCCTTGGTGTGCTACGTGTCTTAAGGGCAGCCGTTTCCTTGGCTGCCATCGCTTCTCCAACGAACTCCGTAACATAGATGTCTAAAGCAGGAAATCAGGAAAAGGAACAGTGGGAGAAAATATGCTCAATGGAAGGAATACAAGAGAATCCAGATGGCAAAGTAAGAACGAGTCTGACTCAGAAAATGTAGGCAGTTAGGACATCTGGAAATACTATGCTATAGAGGTGTGTCTTTATGGGAGAAAATGCTGATATCAGCATTTATCTACTGGTTGGTAAATGAGACTCTTGCGCAACGTTTGGGTCTGGAAACGTTTCGCCAGCCAGCGGCTTCTTCAGTCCAGTGCAGAGAAAGGAGTAGCTTGAGGTAGAATTACCGACAATATGTAAAGTAAAAGAACACAAGTGCAACTAATGTGACATTTTTATTATGGCAACGTTTCGCTCTCCAGGAGCTTTATCAAGCGAAACGTTGCCACAATAAAAATGTTCACATTAGTTGCACTTGTGTCCTTTTACTTTACATATTTTCAGTAATTCTACCAACTTCAGTACAGCTTGAGGTATCAGTCCCTCACCCTGGAGTCGATGTGTTCAGTTCAACCTTGATTGTTCCCAGATGATGTGATGGACTTACTACACCATCTTTACAGGGAGGAAATGGTATGGTGATCCGACAAGATGTGGAAAAAGACACTTATGTAAGTTCAGGCATTTTTAAAAGGGAAAAACGTTTCCCCACGAGGGGCTTTTCAGTCCTAATACAGAGAAAACAAGAAAACAATTTATAGTGCCCCCCGCCATATTTTAATATGTTTTCTTAGTTTTTCTGTATTAGGATGAAGAAGCACTCGTGGCGAAAAACGTTTCCTTTAATAAATGTCCTGAACTGTACATAGGTCTTTTTTCCACCCCCATCTTTCACCCCCACTGTTCGCTGCCCTCTGTATTGATGAAGAAACCTACTGTGTAGGCGAAACGTTTTGGAAAAAGATACCAAACTGTTACACACTTGCCTTATCAAGTTTGTGGGGGATTGTTTACCTTTTATTATATTGCCTGCCCCAACCGTGAAAAAAACTCTGCTCGAAGAGTTAAAACAGGGAGGACCCCAAGGGAAAAATAAGTCACTCTGTCTAAATTTTTTTGGGTTACCCCAGGTTCTTAACATAGTTGCATGTTTGAAAATTCTATGTAACTGTTTTGTGTATACCTGAATAAATTTACTTACTTTTACTTACAGGGAATAAAAAAAAACCATCACATTTTTTTTTAGAAAAAAAAGAAAACTGGAAAACCCCAAAAAAGAGGACAACGGAAAAATTTCTCTAGGAACAGAGGACCAACAGTGGGCAGCCAAGTCAGCCCAAAAACACAACAGGGTAAAAATGTACAACGACGAATGCCACTAAATCTAAAGAAATCGGGGTTTGTACCCCGGGGGGGCTATACGAGGTAGTGCACCCTAGTGGTATAAAAAAACAAACCCAAAACCAAAACACCCCAAAAGGGTAAATCCTTTTTCCCTTTTTGAAAATATTCGGGGTTTAAAATAAATTTAAAAGACAAAGTTATTTAGTGGGCTCCCAAAAGAAGAAATGCTTGTTTTTACTGAAGTTATACACATGTATATAAAAAGGGGCTGAAAATTTAGACACTTATGGCATATGGGAATCTTTTTCAGGGAAAAAATTTTGCCACACAGTGGCTTATCAGTCCAATCAAAAGGGAAGGCGTAGGGAGGGGGAGAATGAGGTAAACGTCCCTCAAACCCGTTTGGGTGAACACATCGACTCCAGGTTGAGGGGCTGATTACCCCATTCTCCCTCTCCTTTCGCCTTCCCCTTTTTTTTTGGCTGATGAAGCACTGTGTGGCGAAACGTTTCTGAATAAGATTCCATATGCTGCATAAGTGTCTAATCTTCAAAATGTCGGTTTTTTAAAAACCTTCATATTTAAAAGGGGCTACAAAAAGGGGAAAGATACTTCCCCGGACACATAACTCCCCCTTCAAAACTTACGTTGTGTCCGGATACCAGGTAAATATGGGTTCCCCTCTTCTCTCTCTCTCCTCTCTCTCTCTCTTTTCTCTCTCTCCTCTCTCTCTCTTTTCCTCTCTCTCCTCTATTACGTGGGGTTTTTAAGGTTAAGTTTAAGGTTCCCAACTTTTTAAAGTTAGCAGGGGTGTTTCTTGCTCCCCTCGCTTGTCATTCCCAGCCCACCCACTCACCTTTCACACTGGCCCCTCCACCCCCCACCCCACCCCTCCCTTCCCCCTCTGCCATTTAGGTTCCTTAGTTTTTATAACCCTTTGCGAGTTAAAAATGGGGAGTGTATGTGTTGCATGTTTATGCTTGGGGGGTTGTTCACGTATCTGAAGTCTTGATGGTGACTGTTCCCAAGGGGGGTTTCTTTTTTTTCTGTGTGTTATCGTGGGGGATTTCAAAAACCCCGGGTTTTTGGTTTTTAAAGTAAGTTTGGTTTTGAAGAACGTAAACAAACACTTAACATATTTATTTGAAAAAGTTTCGGCCTGGGACCTTTATCCCTTTAAGTGATCAAGGTCCCAGGGCCCGAAACGTTTTTAATAAAAATTTTTATGTGTTTTTTAGTGTCTTTCTAAAAAACTTGTCGGTATTTTTTTACCCAAAGGGTTTTTCCATAAGTAAATTTATCGTGGACCCCTAGCATCCTGCGTGTTCCTTCTTTTTTTATGTTTTTGTATACCAAAAAACGTTACAGAGATTATATACAAGAGAATAGTATAAAGAACCTATGATAACCCCCAAAAAAAAGTCAGTAAAGTGACTTTTCCGTTGGCTTCCGTTGTTTGGGAAGGAGATATTAAAAAAATTGAGAAAAGGAAGAAAACGTAGGGAAGTGAAGGGGTATTTTAAAATGAATGTAAGTAGAAGTTTGGGTGATTTATTTGTCAGATGTTTATGGAAAAACTTAATATATTTAATGTTCATGGGCAGGAAAGGTTGTAAATGTTATCTTTGTGTTATGGCGGTGTTTTTTTCTTACGTGTTTAAGTTACAGGAGATTTACCTGTCATTTGGTGATCATGAGACAGATTTACCCGTATCTTAGGTTTCATGAGCAGTTTACCCGTCATCTTAGGTGATCATGAGACGATTTACCTGTCTCTTAGGTGTTCTGAGACAAGTTTACTGTCATCTTAGGTGTTCATGAGACAGATTTCCTTTCTTAGGTGATCTGAGACAGATTTACCTTGTCTTTTTTGGTGACATGAGACGATTTTCCTGTATTTAGGTGATCATGAGACGATTTCCGTCATCTTTGGTGATCTGGCAGATTTTCCTGTCATCTTAGGTGTCATGAGACAGATTTACCGTCATCTTAGGTGATCTTTAGACGAAGATTTTCCCCGTCATCTTAGGTGTTCATAAGAAGATTTACCCGTATCTTAGGGGTTCATAAGCGATTTACCCGTCATCTTAGGTGTTTATGAGACGAAGATTTCCTGTTCTTAGGTGATCTGGACAGATTTCCTGTCTCTTAGGTGTCGAGAAGTTTTTCCTGTTCTTTGGTGATCATGGACAAGATTTCCGTCATTTAGGTGTTCATGAGACGATTTTCCTGTCATCTTGGGGTTCTGAGACAGATTTCCTGTATCTTAGGTGATCATGAGCAGATTTTTCCCCGTCATCTTAGGTTTCATGAGCAGATTTACCCGTCATTTAGGTGATCATGAGACAGATTTACTGTCTTTAGGTGATATGAGACGAGATTTACCTTTTCATCTTAGGTGTTCTGAGACGTTTTTCCCGTCATCTTAGGGGATCATGAGAGATTTACCTGCATTTAGGTGATATGGGGAAGATTTTCTGTCTTTAGGTGATCATGAGAAGTTTTTTCCCGCTCTTAGGTGACTGAGACGAAGATTTACCTCTCTCTTAGGTGTTCATAAGCAGATTTAAAAGTTCTTAGGTTTCATTAAAGAAATTTTTCCCGTCATCTTGGTGTTCATGAGCGAAGATTTACCTGTCTTTTAGGGGATCATGAGACGATTTAAAACCTGTCTCTTAGGTGTTTATGAGACGAAGTTTACCCGTCATCTTAGGTGTTCATGGACGAAGTTTACCTGTATCTTAGGTGATCATGAGACGATTTACCCGTCATCTTAGGTGTTCATGAGACGAAGATTTACCTGTCATCTTTGGGTTTATAAGGGCAGATTTACCTGTCTTTTTAGGTGATCATGAGACGGGTTTTCCCCGTCATCTTTGGTGTTCATGAGACGAAGATTTTCCTGCATTTAGGTGTTCATGAGAAGATTTACCTGTCATCTTAGGTGTTCATAAGACAGATTTACCTGTCTCTTGGTGATCATGAGACAGATTTACCCGTATCTTAGATTTATAGGACAGAAATATATGACTATATTTCGTGTTATTCAGCCAGTGTTTACAGTATAAAACGTGAAAATTCGTTCCGTGTCTCTACCATCTATTTCTGTTCAACAGCCTGGAGACGTTCAAGAACTAGGAAGTTGGGCTGAACCGACCGGGGGGGGGAGGGGACCTTGAAACGATAAGGGGAGGGACCCGCGGTCCTGTGGACCTCGGAGAAAAATTAAGCAAAAATTGTATTTTTTTTTACAAATCTGCGTTCCCCCGAGGGGAGTAGTAGTAGGCTGGTGCGCAACCACCCGGGTGGTACTACCGTCCTGTGGTAGTGGTTTGGGAGACAGAACCACCCAGGGAGGTATCCTCCTTGGTAGTAGGTTGGTAGCCCCAAAAAACCACCCGGGAGGTATCCGTCCCGTGGAGAGGTTGGAACAAAAACCACCCGGGGGTACTACCGTCCTGTGTAGTGGTTGGTAACAACCCCCCAGGGGGGTCTACCCTCCTGTGGTAGAGGTTGGTAGCAACAACCACCCAGGGAGGTTACCGTCCCGTGGTAGTAGGTTTGGGGAAAAAAAACCACCCCGGGAGGTATACCTCTGTGGTAGTGGTTGGAGACAGAAACCCCCAGGGAGGACTACCGTCCTGTGGAGAGGTTGGTAGACAGCAACACCCAGGGGGGTATACCGTCCGTGGTAGTGGTTGGTAGACAACAACCCCCCAGGGAGGTACTACCGTCCTGTGGTAGTAGGTTGGTAGACAGCAACCACCCAGGGAGGTACTACCGTCCTGTGGTAGTAGGTTGGTAGACAGCAACCACCCAGGGAGGTACTACCGTCCTGTGGTAGTAGGTTGGTAGACAGAACCACCCAGGGGGTACTACCGTCCTGTGGTAGTAGGCTGGTAGACAGCAACCACCCAGGGAGGTACTACGTCCTGTGGTTGTAGGTGGTAGACACAACCACCCAGGGAGGTACTACCGTCATGTGGTAGTAGGTTGGTAGACAGCAACCGACCCAGGGAGGTACTACCGTCCTGTGGTAGTAGGTTGGTAGACAGCAACCACCCAGGGAGGTACTACCGTCCTGTGGTAGTAGGTTGGTAGACAGCAACCACCCAGGGAGGTACTACCGTCCTGTGGTAGTAGGCTGGTAGACACAACCACCAGAGGTGGTACTACCGTCCTGTGGTAGAGGTTGGTAGACAACAACCACCCAGGGAGGTACTACCGTCCTGTGGTAGTAGGCTGGTAGACAACAACCACCCAGGGTGGTACTACCGTCCTGTGGTAGTAGGTTGGTAGACACAACCACCAGGGAGGTACTACCGTCTCTGTGGTAGTAGGTGGTAGACAACAACCACCCAGGGATGGTACTACCGTCCTGTGGTAGTAGGTTGGTAGACAGCAACCACCCAGGGAGGTACTACCGTCCTGTGGTAGTAGGTTGGTAGACAGCAACCACACAGGGTGGTACTACCGTCCTGTGGTAGTAGGTTGGTAGACAGCAACCACCCAGGGAGGTACTACCGTCCTGTGGTAGTAGGTTGGTAGACAGCAACCACCCAGGGAGGTACTACCGTCCTGTGGTAGTAGGTTGGTAGACAGCAACACCCAGGGAGGTACTACCGTCCTGTGGTAGTAGGTTGGTAGACAGCAACCACCCAGGGAGGTACTACCGTCTGTGGTAGTAGGCTGGTAGACAGCAACCCACCCAGGAGGTACTACCGTCCTGTGGTAGTAGGTTGGTAGACAGCAACCCACCAGGGTGGTACTACCGTCCTGTGGTAGTAGGTTGGTAGACAGCAACCCACCAGGGAGGTACTACCGTCCTGTAGTAGTAGGTTGGTAGACAGCAACCACCCAGGGAGGTACTACCGTCCTGTGGTAGTAGGTTGGTAGACAGCAACCACCCAGGGAGGTACTACCGTCCTGTGGTAGTAGGTTGGTAGACAGCAACCACCCAGGGAGGTACTACCGTCCTGTGGTAGTAGGCTGGTAGACAACAACCACCCAGGGTGGTACTACCGTCCTGTGGTAGTAGGTTGGTAGACAACAACCACCCAGGGAGGTACTACCGTCCTGTGGTAGTAGGCTGGTAGACAACAACCACCCAGGGTGGTACTACCGTCCTGTGGTAGTAGGTTGGTAGACAGCAACCACCCAGGGAGGTACTACCGTCCTGTGGTAGTAGGCTGGTAGACAACAACCACCCAGGGTGGTACTACCGTCCTGTGGTAGTAGGTTGGTAGACAGCAACCACCCAGGGAGGTACTACCGTCCTGTGGTAGTAGGTTGGTAGACAGCAACCACCCAGGGAGGTACTACCGTCCTGTGGTAGTAGGCTGGTAGACAGCAACCACCAGGGAGGTACTACCGTCCTGTGGTAGTAGGTTGGTAGACAGCACCACCCAGGGAGGTACTACCGTCCTGTGGTGTAGGTTGGTAGACAGCAACCACCCAGGGAGGTACTACCGTCCTGTGTAGTAGGTTGGTAGACAGACAACCACCCAGGGAGGTACTACCGTCCTGTGGTAGTAGGTTGGTAGACAGCAACCACCCAGGGAGGTACTACCGTCCTGTGGTAGTAGGTTGGTAGACAGCAACCACCCAGGGTGGTACTACCGTCCTGTGGTAGTAGGTTGGTAGACAGCAACCCACACAGGGAGGTACTACCGTCCTGTGGTGTAGGTTGGTAGACAAGCAACCACCAGGGAGGTACTACCGTCCTGTGGTAGTAGGCTGGTAGACAGCAACCACCCAGGAAGGTACTACCGTCCTGTGGTAGTAGGTTGGTAGACAGCAACCACCCAGGGTAGGTACTACCGTCCTGTAGTAGTAGGTTGGTAGACAGCAACCACCCAGGGAGGTACTACCGTCTGTGGTAGTAGGTGGTAGACAGCAACCACCAGGGAGATACTACCGTCCTGTGGTAGTAGGTTGGTAGACAGCAAACCACCCAGGGAGGGTACTACCGTCCTGTGGTAGTAGGTTGGTAGACAGCAACCACCCAGGGGGAGTACTACCGTCCTGTGGTAGTAGGCTGGTAGACAACAACCACCCAGGGAGATACTACCGTCCTGTGGTAGTAGGTTGGTAGACAGCAACCACCCAGGGAGGTACTACCGTCCTGTGGTAGTAGGTTGGTAGACAGGCAACCACCCAGGGAGGTACTACCGTCCTGTGTAGTAGGTTGGTAGACAACAACAGCCAGGGTGATACTACCGTTTTCCTGTGGTAGAGGTTGGTAGACCAACAACCACCAGGGAGGTACTACCGTCTTGGTAGTAGGTTGGTAGACAGCAACCACCAGGGAGGTACTACCGTCCTGTGGTAGTAGGTTGGTAGACAGCACCACCCAGGGAGGTACTACCGTCCTGTGGTAGTAGGTTGGTAGACAGCAACCACCCAGGGAGGTACTACCGTCCTGTGGTAGTAGGTTGGTAGACAGCAACCACCCAGGGAGGTACTACCGTCCTGTGGTAGTAGGTGGTAGACAGCAACCACCCAGGGAGGTACTACCGTCCTGTGGTAGTAGGTTGGTAGACAACAACCACCCAGGGAGGTACTACCGTCCTGTGGTAGTAGGTTGGTAGACAGCAACCACCCAGGGAGGTACTACCGTCCTGTGGTAGTAGGTGGTAGACAACAACCACCCAGGGAGGTACTACCATCCTGTGGTAGTAGGTTGGTAGACAGCAACCACCCAGGGAGGTACTACCGTCCTGTGGTAGTAGGTTGGTAGACACAACCGACCCAGGGAGGTACTACCGTCCTGCCAAGTGAGTGTAAAACGAAAGCCTAGTAATTGTTTTACATGATGGTAGGATTGCTGATGTCTTTTGTCTGTCTCATAAACATGCAAGATTACAGGTATGTCTTGCTACTTCTACTTACACTTAGGTCACACTACACATACATGTACACGTTTATTTATACACACTCTTTGATTTTATCTTAATAGTTCTTGTTCTTATTACTTTTCCTTTTATATCCAAGTGGAATAAGAATCTTTCCTCCGTCAGCCATGTGTGTTGTAAAAGTCAACTAAAATGCCGGGAACAATGGGCTAGTAACACCTTTTCCTGTAATAATTACTAAAAAGAATAATAAGGAAATTGTATATATGTGGTAAAATAATGCGGATTAGACACCTGTGCAACATCTGGGTATCAGATGTTGCACATGTGTCTAATTCTTAAGGAAAGTCTTGGAATTTCAATTTTTTTTTTATTCTGAGTTGATATGAAGGTTATTAGTCTTGTTTGTGTTTATTGATTTATGTGGTAACAGTTTTGGTTTGCTGTTTTTAATGTGTATTATCTTCCTGTTAGAAGTGTTTATGGATATTTTTAGCACAGTAAAACAGGAGAGAGAACATAAAGGAGGAACACTGCAGCAGGCCTACTGGCCCATACTAGGCAAATTCTTCTCAAACCCAAACCCACTACAAAAATACTTGCCCAACCCGTTTTCAGTGCTACCTAAGGTGAGAGAGAGAGAGAGAGAGAGAGAGAGAGAGAGAGAGAGAGAGAGAGAGAGAGAGAGAGGGACATACACTTCAGATGAGTCAATGAGAGTTAATATCTTGAGTAGTGGAAGGAGCGGCGGCAGGTTGGTGATAGCAGAGTGCCAGGATAACCAGAGTGTCAGCTGAGTGCTGCCCATTACTGGTGTTTATGACCTGCAAGATGGCTCCTGTCCTGCTTCATGACCTGCAAGATGGCTCCTGTCCTGCTTCATGACCTGCAAGATGGCTCCTGTCCTGCTTCATGATCTGCAAGATGACTGCTGTCCTGCTTCATGACCTGCAAGATGACTGCTGTCCTGCTTCATGACCTGCAAGATGATTGCTGTCCTGCTTCATGACCTGCAAGATGATTGCTGTCATGCTTCATGACCTGCAAGATGACTGCTGTCCTGCTTCATGACCTGCAAGATGATTGCTGTCATGCTTCATGACCTGCAAGATGATTGCTGTCCTGCTTCATGACCTGCAAGATGGCTCCTGTCCTGCTTCATGATCTGCAAGATGACTGCTGTCCTGCTTCATGACCTGCAAGATGACTGCTGTCCTGCTTCATGACCTGCAAGAGTGCTTCCTGCTTTTATGACCTGCAAGATGGCTGCTGTCCTGCTTCATGACCTGCAAGGGTGGCTCCCGTCCTGCTTCATGATCTCAAGATGAGCTGTCCTGCCTTTTACGGGGGCCTGCAAGTTTGGGTGCTGTCCTGCTTCTTTACCTGCCCAAAATGGCCCCTTTTCCCCTTCATGACCTGCGATGGGTTGTCCTTTCTTCATGATTTTGCAAAAATTTGGGTGCTGTCCTGCTTTGACCCGCAAAAGGTTTCTGTTTTTTTCTTCTTTATTTTGGGAAGATGGCCCCGTCCGGTTTAAAGACCTGGGAAGATGGTCCTGTCCTTTCTTCCTTGATCTGCAAGATGGCTGCCCGTCCTGCTTCTGGGGCTGCAAGTTTGGGTGCAAGATGGTTTTCTTTACCTGGAAGATGGGTCCTTTTCCTGCTTCATGGGCCTGAAGGGGGCTCCCGTCCGCTTTTATGATTGCAAGGGTGGGGGTGGGGTGTCCTGCTTCCTGACCCGCCAAGATGGTTTCTGTCCCGATTCTGATTGCAAGATGGCTCCCGTCCCCGTTAAGACCTGCAAGAGGCTCCTTTTCCCTTCAAAGATCTGCAAGATGGCGCTGTCCCGCTTCATGACCCGCAAGATGGGTGCTGTCCTGCTTATGGGCCTGCAAAAATTGGGGTATGTCCCGCCCTTTATGCCCGCAAGATGGCTGCTTTTCCTTGGGTTCTTTAACCGCAAGATGGCTGTGTCCTGCTTCATGATCTGGGAGATGGTCCTGTTCCTGCTCATGACCGGGGGAAAATGGCCCGGGTCCTTTCTTGACCCGCAAGATGGGTGCTGTCCCGCTTCCTTTACCCTCCAAAATGATTGATTGGGCCGGGTTAAAGGGCCTGTGGGGTTTTTTTGCCCGTCCTGTCATGACCCGCAAAATGGGGTGCGTCCTGCTTTTATGATTTTTGGGAAGTGTAGACTGTCCTTTTTTTGGGGGCCCGCAAGATGAATGCCCTTTTCCCGCTTCATTTTCCTGAAAAAATGATTGCTGTTTCCCGCTTCGGGCCCCGCTAGATGGCCTTTTTGGTTTTGCTTCATGCCCGCAAGATTTGGGTGTGTTTCCTGCTTTTTGACCCTGCAAGATGGTGTTTTCCTGCTTCATGACCTGCAAGATGATTTTCTGTCATGCTTCATTCGAAGCAAGATGGCTTTCTGTCCTGCTTTAAAGACCCGGGAAGTTTGGGTGTTTTCCTGGGTTCATGGGCCTTTCAAGATGATTGCTGTCATGCTTCAAAGACCCGCAAGAGACCCGCTGTCCTGCTTCAAAGACCTGCCAAAATTGATTGCTTTTCATGGCCCTTTTTTGACTGCAAGTTTACTGCTGTCCTGCTTCATGACCGGGAAAATGATTTTCTGTCCCCGCTTCATGGGGCCCGCTGATTATTCTGTCATGCTTTTATGGAACCCGCCAAAATGGGCTGCGGGCCTGCTTCATGACCTTTCAAGATGAATTTTCTGTCATTTCTTTTTTATGACCCGCAAGATGGGCTGCTGTCCCGCTTCATGAACCCGAAAATGGGCTGGGTGTCCGGCTTCTTTACCTGCAACGTTTATTGCTGTCATGCTTTTAGGGGCCCGCAAGATGGGTGCTGTCCCCCGGTTTTATGACCTGCAAGGGTGATTGCTGTATGCTTCGGGCCTGCAAAATTGGGTGCTGTCCCGCTTCATGCCCGCAAAATGATTGCTGTCCTGCTTAAAGACCTGCAAAATGACTTTCTGTCCTGCTTCATGGGCCTGCAAGATGATTGCTGTCATGCTTCATGGCCCCCCAAGAGACTGCTGTCCCGCTTTTGACCCCGCAAGATGACTGTTGTCCTGCTTCAAGACCTGCAAAATGCTGCTGTCCTGCTTCCTGACCGGGAAGAAGATGCGTCCCGCTTTCATGACCGCAAGTTTACTGCTTTTCCCGCTTCATGACCCGCAAGATGGTGCTGTCCTGGGTTTTAGCCCGAAGAAAGGGTGCCTTTTTGCTTCATGACCTGCCCAAAATGGCTGCTGTCCTGCTTTATGACCTGCATTTGGGGTGTCCCGGGTTCCCTGACCTGCAAGGGGGCTGCCCGTCCCCGCTTCCCTGAAAACCGGGCCCAAAATTTGGGTGCCCTGTTCCCCCACCTTAATTCCCCCCCATCCCCCCGCAAATACCGTGTCCCCCAAACCCGCAAATGGTTCCCCCTCCTGGGTTAAGGCCCGGGAGATGAATTTTGTCCTGCTTCATGACCTGCAAAAATTGGTTGCTGGGCCTGCCTTTAAACCCGCAAGTTTATTTCCCCGTCCCGCTTTTATGACCTGCAAAAATGGTTTCTGCCGTTCTGAAATGCAAGATGACTGTGTTCCTGTTCCCTGGGGGTGCAAGAAAGATTGCTGTCCTGCTTCTTTACCTGCCCAAAATGAAAAAATGCTTCCTGTTCTGAAATGCAAGATGATTTTCTTTTCTGGTTTTGACTGGGAAGTTGGGCTGCTGTCCTGCTTTAGGGCCTGGGGAAGATGATTTTCTGGGTTTCATGGGTTTCATTTTGACCTGCCCAAAATGATTTTGTCCTGCTTCATGCCTGCAAAATGATTGCGTCATGCTTCATGACCTGCAAGATGGCTGTGCCCCGCTTCATGACCTGCAAGATGACTGGGGTGTCCTTCTTTCCCTGGGCCTGCAAAAAGGGTTGGGTGTCATGCTTCTGACCCTTGGGGGAAGATGGATTGGTGTCCTGTTAAAGCCTGCAAAAAGGGCTGCTGTCCTGGGTTCATGGGAAACCCGCAAATGGTGTTTGGTCTGCTTCATGACCCGCAAGATGGGTGCTGTCCTGCTTATCCACCCCAAGAAAGATTGCGTCATGCTTCTGACCTGGAGATGGGCTGCCCGGTTTTCCCGCCCTTTATGACCTGAAGATGGGCTGCTTTTCCCGGGTTTTATTTACCTGGGAAGGGTGGGTTTTTGTCATGGGTTAAAGACCCGCAAGATGATGTGTTCCCGCTTTCAGACCCGCAAGATGATTTCTGTTTGCTTTTATGCCCGCAAAAATTGGTTGGGTGTCCTGCTTCATGACCTGCAAAAAGGGTGTCTTTCCCTGCTTCTTTACCGGAAAAATTTATGCTTCATGCTTCAAAGACCTGCAGGGGTTTGGGTGCTGTCCTGCTTTATGAAACCCGCAAAATGTTTTCTGTTTATGCTTCATGAAAATGCCCGATTGGATTGCTGTTTTGCTTCTGCCTTTTCAAGATGGTTTCCCGTTTCCCGGGGTTCATGACCTGCAAAAGATGATTGCTGGGCATTTCTTTAACCTGCAAGATGACTTGGGGTGTCCTGCTTCTGACCTGCAAAGATGTTGCTTTTCTGGGTTAGGGCTGCAAAAATGGGGTGAGTCCTGCTTCATGGGCCCTGCATTAGTTTTCTTTTCCTTTCTTTATGACCGGCCCGATGATTTCTGTTCCCGCCCTTCATGACCTTTCAAAAATGGACCCCGCTGTCCCTGCTTAAAGACGCAGAGGTCCTTTTTTTCCCCGCTTCTTTTCCTGCAAGATGACCTTTCTGTCCTGCTTCCTGCCTGAAGATGGCTGCTGTCCCGGGTTCATGACCTGCAAGGATGGCTCTGTCCTGCTTCATGACCTGCAAAAATTTTGCTTTTCCTGCTTCATGACCCCGCAAAAAATTGGCTGCTGTCCTGCTTCAGACCTGCAAGATGATTTCTTTTTGCTTCAGGGCCTGGGAAAATGACTGCTGTTCCCGCTTCATGACCTGCAAAAGGTTGCTGTCCTTTCTTTCATGACCTGCAAGATGATTTCTGTCCTGCTTCATGGGCCTTTCAAGAGTTTCTGTCCTGCTTTTGATGCAAAATGATTGCTGTCATGCCCTTTATGACCGCAAGAAAGGATTTCTTTCTTTCTTCATTTACCTGCAAGATGATTGCTTTTCTGTTTAAAGGGCCTGCATGTGATTGCCGTCATGCTTTTATGACCTGCAGTTTATTGCCCTTTATGCTTTCATGACCGGGAGTTTATTGCTGTCATGCTTTATGACTGCAAGATGTTTTTCTTCATGTTTTATGCCTGAAAAATGATTGGGTGTCATGCTTCAGACCCGCAAAATTTTTGCTGTCCTGCTTCATTTTCCCCGCAAGTTTATTGTGTTCCAAGGGTTCTTTTCCTGCAAAATTTATTGCTGTTTGCTTCAGACCCGCAAGATGGTTTTGTCTGGGTTCTGGCCTGCCAAGATGGTTGCTGTTTTATGCTTTTATGACCCGGGAAAAATGATTTTCTGTCATGCTTCATGACCTGCAAGATGTTGCTGTCATGTTAAAGACCGCAAGAAAGATTGGTTTATGCTTCATGACCTGCAAAATGATTGCTGTCATTCTTTTATGACCCGCAAGTTTTTTGCTGTTTATGCTTTATGACCTGCCCGGGTGATTTCTGTCATGCTTCTTTACCTGCAAGATGATTGCTGTCATGCTTTATGGGCCTGCAAGATGTTTTCTTTTCATGCTTTTATTTTCCTGCAAGATGATTGCTGTCCTTTCTTTATGGACCTGCAAGAGGTTGCTGTCATGCTTCCCTGACTGCAAGATGATTTTCTGTCCTTTCTTTATGACCTCAAGATGATTGCTGTATGTTCATGGGCCTGCAAAATTTGGCTGTGTCCTGCTTCATGACCTGCAAGATGTTTTCTGTCCTGCTTCATGACCTCAAAAATGGATGTGGGGGGCCTGCTTTTATGACCTGGCCCAAAATGAATTTCTTTTCCGCTTCATGACCTGCAAAAATGACTTTTCCCGTTTATGCCCTTCTTGACCCTGAAAGATGAATTTTGGGTTTCCCGCTTCCCTGCCTGGGAAGATGATTTTCTGTCCTGCCCTTTATGACCTGCAAAATGATTTTGTCCGTTCCTGGGCCTGCAAGTGGGTTGGGTGTCCTGCTTCATGACCTGCCCAAAATGGGGGTGCTGTCCTGCTTTTATGACCTGCAAGATGATTTTTCTGTTTGCCCTTTATGACTGCAAGATGGTTTCTGTCCTGCTTCATGGGCCTGCAAGAGGATTGCTTCATGCTTCATGGGCCTGCAAGATTTACCTGCTGTCCTGCTTCCCTGACCCTGCAAAAATGATTTTCTGCCTGCCCTTTAGACCTGCAAGATGGGGTGCGTCCTGCTTTTTATGGGCCCGCAAAAATGTTCTGTCTGGCCCTTTATGACCCGCAAGATGGCTCTTTTCCTGCTTTTATGGGCCCGCCCAAAATGAATGGTGCCCCGCTTTCATGACCTGGGAAGATGGTGTGTCCCCGCTTCAGGGGCCTGCCCTAAAATGGCTGCTGTTCCCCGCCTTTTATGACCTGCAAGATGGCTCTTTTCCTGCTTTTTGACCTGCCCAAAATGTGTGTCCGGGTTCTGACCTGCAAGGGAACTGCTGTCCTGCTTCTTTACCCTTTTTCAAGATGACTTCTGTCCCCGCTTCAAGACCTGCAAGATGAATTTCGTCCCGCTTCTTGACCTGCAAAAATTTGGTTTCTTCCCTGCTTTTATGACCTGCCCAAAATGATTGCTGTCATGCTTCATGACCTGCAAGATGATTCTGTCCCCCCTTCCTTTACCTGCAAAATGATTGTGTACGCTTCATTGACCTGCCCTGATTTCTGTCCTGCTTCATGACCTGCAAGGTGATTGCTTTCCTGCCCTTTATGGGCCTGCAAAATGATTGCTGTCATGCTTCATGACCTGTTGTGTTTGTGTCCTGCTTATGACCCGCCAAGATGGTTGCTGTCATGCTTTTCAAATTTAGGGACCTGCAAGATGATTGCTGTCCTGCTTTATGACCCGCAAGATGGGTTTGCTGTAAAGCCCTTTATGACCTGGGAAGATGATTTCTGCCTGCTTCTGACCTGCAAGGTTTATTGCTGTCTTTCTTCCCGACCTGAAAAATGGCCCGCTGTCTGTTCATGACCGCAAGATGATTTCTGTCCTGCTTTTATGACCTGCTTTTTTTGGGTGCCCCCTTTAAAGGTTCTTTACCTGCAAGATGATTGTGTCCTGCTTCATGACCTGCAAGATGATTGCTGTCATGTTTTTATGACCCGCAAGTGGTTGCTGTCCCGCTTCATGACCTGCAAGGAATGATGCTGTCCTGCTTTTTATGGACCCGCCCGAGGTTTGCTGTCAGGCTTATGAACCCGCAAAGGGTTTTTTGCTGTCCCTGCCTTTTATGACCTGCAAGATGGAAATTTCCTTTTTCATGCTTCATGACCTGCCCAAGATGATTGCTGTCTGCTTCATGACCGGGAAGATGAATGCTGTCCTGCCATGACCCGAAAGGGGTGATTGTTTTTCATGCTTCATGACCTGCATGATGGTTTCGGGCTTTCTTCATGACCCGCAAAATGATTTTTCTGTCCTGCTTCATGACCTGCAAGAGGGTTGCTGTCATTTTTTTTTATGACCTCCCAAAATGGCTGCTTCCTGCTTCAAGACCTGCAAGGATTTTTATTTTTGTCCCAAAAGCTTCAATTTTGACTGAAGATGGCCCGCTGTCCTGCTTTTATGAAACCCGCAAAAATGTTGCTGTTTTGCCCTTTATGACCTGCAAATTTATTGCTTTTCCTTTTTCATGACCCGCCCAAAATTTTTGTGTCCTGCTTCCTGACCTGCAAGTGATTGCTTTTTCATGCTTCATGACCTGCAAGATGGTTGCTGCTTGGGTTCAGACCTGCAAGTTGGGTGCTGGTTTCCCGCTTCATGACCTGCAAGATGATTTCTGTCTGCTTCATGACCTGCAAGATGATTTTTGATGGGTTTTGCTTATGACCCGCAAGGTGTTTGCTTTTCCTGGGTTCCTTTACCTGCAAGGGGTGATTTTCTGTCATGCCTTTTTATGAACCCCGGCCCAAAATGGCTGCGGAACCCGTTTAGACCTGGGAAAAATTTTTGCTGTCATGTTCATGACCTGCAAAGATGGCTGCTGTTTGCTTCATGGGCTGCAAGTTGTTTTCTGTTTGCTTCATGACCCCCGCAAGGGTGATTTCTGTCCTGTTCATTGGGCCCCGGGAAGATGTTTTCCTTTTCAAGCTTCATGACCTGCAAGATGGTTTTCTTTCCTGCTTTTTTGATGCAAGATGGTTGTGGCCTTTCTTTAGGACCTGGGGAAGATGGCTGCTGGGCCTGCTTTTATGACCTGCCCCGATGATTGCGGTTTTGTTCATGACCCGCAAGGTTTCTGTCAAGCTTCATGACCTGCAAAAGATTGCTGTTTTGCTTCCTTTACATGCAAAATGATTGCCCGTCAGCTTTTAACCCCCGCAAGGATTTCTGTCCTGCTTCATGCCTTTAAAGGGTGGCTGCTGTCATGCTTCTTTACCCGCCAAAAATGATTTTTGTCCCGCTTTTATGAAACCCGCAAGATGGTTTCTGTCATGCTTCATGAACCCGCAAAATTTATTTTCTGTCCTGTTTAAAGGAAATCAAGATGATTTTTGTCCTGCTTCTTTACCTGCAAGAGATTTCTGTTTTCATGACCTGCAAGAAGGCGGGTGTCCTGTTCATGGCCCGCAAGATGACTGCTGTCCTGGGTTTATGACCTGCAAGATGATTGGGTGTCCTTTTTTCATGCTGCAAAGATGGCTGCTGTCCCGTTAAAGACCTGGGGGAAGATGGTTCTGTCCTGGGTTCATGACTTTCAAGATGATTTTGTCCTTTTTTCATGACCTGCAAGATGTGCTGGGCCGGGTTTTATGACCGCAAGAAGCCTGCTGTCCTGCTTCATGCCTGCAAGTTTACTGCTGTCCTGTTCAGACCCGCAAAATGGGCTTCCGAATGTAAATGATTCCAAAGCCTTTTCCCAAGTTTCTATTTTCCCGCTTCATGACCCGGGAAGGGTAATTTCGTCCTTTTTATGGCCTGCAAGATGGCTGCTGTCCGGGTTCCCTGCCTGCAAGAGGGTTGCCCGCCTGCTTCTTTACCCGCAAGATGATTTTCTGTCCTGCTTAAAGGGCCCGCAAGTGGTTTCCCTTTCCCGCTTCATGGGCCGCAAAAATGATTGCTGTTTATGCTTCATGACCTGCAAGATGTTCTGTCCTGCTTCTTTACCCGCAAATGATTGCTGTCATGCTTCTTTACCTGCAAGATGGTTTTGTCCGCTTCATTTACCTGCAAGGGTGAAAGCTGTCATGCTTCATTACCTTTCAAGATGGGTTTCTTTCAAGGGTTCATTTACCTGCAAGATGGGTTGGGTGTTTTTTGCTTCAGACCCGCAAGATGGTGGTCTGCTTAGACCTGCAAGATGTTTTCCCGTCCTGCTTTTTGACCCGCAAGGGTGATTGGGTGTCTTTCTTTTATGACCTGGGAAGGGTGATTTGGGTGTCCTGCTTTTATGGGCCTGCAAGATGAATTTTTCTGTAGGGTTCATGACCTGCAAGATGGTTTCTGTCCGCTTCATGACCTGCCAAAATTATTGCTTTTCCCGGGTTAAAGGGCCCGCAAGGGTGGTGCTGTCTGCTTAAAGACCTGCAAGATGATTTTCTGTCCCGCTTTTATTTCCTGCAAAATGATTGCTGTCAGGGTTCATGACCTGCAAGAGGTTTCTTTTCCCGCTTCAAAGACCTGGGAGAAGGGTTGTGTCATGCCCTTTATGGACCTTTCAAGAGGGTTGGTCCGCTTCCTGCCCGCAAGATATTGCTTTCCTGGCTTAAAGAACCCCGAAAAATGGTTTCTGTTTTGCTTATTTACTGCCCAAAATGATTGCTGTCCCGCTTCAAAGCCCCGCCCAAAATGATTTTCTGTCCCTTTCTTCATGACCTGCAAGATGGCTCTTCTGCTTTTTTGAACCCGCAAGTGGATTGCCCGTCATGCTTTCATGACCTGCAAGAGATTGGGGGTGGGCCTGCTTCATGCCTGCAAAAGGAATTTTCCGGGAATGCTTCTTTTTCCCCAAGATGATTGCCTTTTCCGCCTTCCCTGAACCCGGGAAATTTGTTTGCCTGTCCTGCTTCATGACCTGAAGATGATTGCTTTTCATGTTTCATGACCTGCAAGATGATTGCTTTGGGTTTTTTTGACCTGCAAGGGTGGCTGCCCGTCCTGCTTCATGACCTCCCAAAATTTTTGCTGTCCCTGCTTAAAGGACCCGCAAGATTTTTGCTGTCCGCTTTATGACCTTTCCCAAAATTGGGTTTCTGTATGGGTTTCAGACCTGCGGAATGGGTTGTGTCCCGTTTATGGGCCCGCAAGGTTTTTTGCTTCTGCTTTTATGACCCGCAAGATGGGGGCTTTTTCCCCCTTCATGACCCGCCCAAAATGGGGGTGCTGCTTTCTTCGGGCCTGCAAGAAAGATTGCTGTCATGCCCTTAAAGACCCGCAAGAGGCTGCTGTCCTGCTCTGACCCGCCCAAAATGATTGCTGTCTTTCTTCATGGGGCCCGGGGAAAATGGTTGGTCCCCCTTCATGACCTGCAAGATGGTTTCTTTCTGCCTTTTCATGACCGCCCGATGGGCTCGGGCCTCCCTTATGACCTGCCCCGATGGGGTGCTGTTCCCGCTT
The DNA here is from genome assembly GCF_026875155.1 of Cherax quadricarinatus. Classification (NCBI taxonomy): domain Eukaryota; kingdom Metazoa; phylum Arthropoda; class Malacostraca; order Decapoda; family Parastacidae; genus Cherax; species Cherax quadricarinatus. Next base: position 1,896,010 of record NC_069429.1, on the reverse strand, counting down.
CAAAGAACCCGCAAGGGTGATTGCTGTCATGCTTCATTTTACCTGCAAGATTTTTGGGTTTTCTGTTCCTTTTCTTCATGACCCGCCAAAAAATGATTTGTGTTTAAAGCCTTTTATGCCTGCAAGTTTTTGCTGTCCTCTTCTGGGCTGCAAGATGGCCCCGCTTTTTCCCGCTTCATGACCTGCAAGTGATTGGCCCGTCATTTCTTAATTTACCTGCAAGATGGTGCGTCCCGCTTTTGCCCGCCCAAATGATTGCTGTCATGCTTTTGACCTGCAAGATGAATTTCTGTCCTGCTTCAAAACCTGCAAGAAGGGTTTCTGTCTGGTTTTGACCTTTCAAGATGTTTCTGTCTGCTTTTATGACCTGGGAAAATGATTGCTGTCCCCTTAAAGACCCCGGAAAAAAGGTTTCTGTCCTGCTTTATGACCTGCAAGAAGTTTTTTGTCATCTTAAAGACCTGCAAGATGGTTTTCGTCCTGCCCTTTATGAACCCGCAAGATGATGCTGTCGCTTCTGACCTGCAATATGATTGCTGTCAATGCTTCAACCTTTCAAGATGATTGCTGTCCTGCTTCATGACCTGCAAGATGGTTTCTGTCCGGGGTTCATGCCTGCAAGAGATTTTTTTCCTCCTTTATGACCGCAAGATTTGGTGCCTTTTCCTGACTTCTGACCTGCAAGATAAATTTGGGGGCCTTGGGTTCATGACCTGCAAAAGGGTTGCTGGGCATGGGTTTAGACCTGCAAGTTTTCTGCCGGGTTTTTCTTTATTTTAAACCCGAAGGGGTGATTGGGGTGTCATGCTTTTATGCCCGCAAGGGTGATTGTTTTCCTGCTTTTGGGCCTGCAAGAGATTGCTGTATGCTTATTTACCCGGGAAGTGGTTGCTTCCTGCTTCCTTGGGCCTTTTTCAAGGATGGGTTTCTGTCCTTGGGTTATTGGGGCCTGCAAAGATGGCGCTGTCCCGCTTCATGACCTGCAAATGATTGCGTCATGCTTCATGACCTCGAAAGGTGCGAATTTATTCCTTTTGCTTCTGACCCGCAAGATGATTTTCTGTCATGTTCATGCCCTTTCAAAGGCCTGGTGTTTTCTGTCAAATTTCTTTTTGAATGGCAAGATGATTGCTGTCATGCTTTTATGACCTTTCAAGATGGCTGCTGTCTGCTTCATGCCTGCAAGTGATTGCTTTGTTTTGATTAAAATTTGCCCCTGGGCCCAAGATGGTGCTGTCTGCTTCATGACCTGAAAAATGATTGCTGTCATGCCATGACCTGGGAATATTGCTTCCCGCTTTCCCGCCTGCAAGGTTTATTGCTGTCATGCCTTTTATGAAACCCGCAAGATGGGTGGGTGTTTCCCTTCATGACCCGCAAGATGGTGCTTTTTCCTGCGTCATGACCCGCAAGATGGGTTGCTGTATGCTTTTATGACCTGCAAGATTTTTTGGGTTTAATTGGGGGTTTTTTTTTTAAAGACCTGCAAGATGGTTTCTGTCCTGCTTCATGACCTGCCCAAAATGGTTTCTGTCCTCCCTTAAAGACCTGCTAAGATGGCTGCTGTCCCGCTTCAACCTGCAAGATGTTGCTGTCATGCTTTTATGACCTGCAAGATGGTTTTCTGTCCCGCTTCATGACCTGAAAAATGATTGCTGCAAGCTTTCATGACCCGCAAGGTTGGGGGGGTGTCCTTTCCCAAAGACCTGGGAAGATGATTTCTGTCCCCCTTTCATGACCCGCAAGTTTTTGCTGGGCTTTCTTTTTATGACCTGCAAAATTTTATTGCTGTCCCTGCTTCATTTCCCGCAAGATGGCTGGTTTTCCTGCTTCTGACTTTCCCGGAAGGGGTTGCTGTTTATGTTTTTGGGCCTGCAAGATGGCTGCTGTCCCGCTTTTGACCTGCAAGAGATTGCTGTTTTTGCTTTTAAAGGGCCTGAGAAGATTGGGTGTTCCTGTTCATGACCTGCAAGGGTGATTGCTGTAGCTTCATGGGCCTGCAAGATGGCTTGTCCTGCTTCATGACCTGAAAAATTTATTGTGTCCTCCCTTTTTGACCTTTCAAGATGGTGCTGTTTCCCGCTTCATGACCTTTCAAGATTTATTGCTTCCTCCCTTTATGCCTGGGAAGGATGGTGCTGTCATGCTTATGTTTGAAGTTGGGGGTTTTATTGGTTTGATGAAGGGGGGTGTTTTTGGTGGTTTATGAAGGGGGGGGTTTGTTTGGTTTTGATTTTAAGGGGGGTGTTTCCTGTTATGAAGGGGGGGATGAAATTTTGGGGGTTATGATGGAAGGGTGATTTGATGGTTTTGGAAGGGGGGAAGAATTTATTTTTTTGTAAAGGGGGTTAATTTTATTGAAGGGTGGTGCTTTTTTGTTTGTTGGGGAGTATTTTTGGTGTTTTTATGGGGGGAAAGGATTTATGGTGTTTGTAAAAAATTGATGGTGTTTATGTTTAAAGGGGGGGAGGGTTTTGAGGTGTTGATGTAAAGGGGAGGGATGATAAAAAGGGATGGTGTTTTATTGTAAGGGGAGGTTGATATTGTTTTTGTTGATGTAAGGGAGGTGGTTTTTTTTTTAGGGGGGTTGATGTAAGGGAGGGGTGAATTGATGGTGTTGATTTAAGGGAAGGGTGGTTTGAATGTAAGGGAGGATGGGTTTGGGGGTGTTGATTGAAGGGAGGAAAGATTTGGGTGGTGTTATTTAAAGGGGGGGATGATATTGTTTGGGGTTGATGTAAGGGGGGGGATGTTTTTGTGGTTTTGATTTTGGGAGGATGGGATTGATTGGTTTTTGGGGGGTGTAAAAGGATGATATTGATGGTGTTGATGGGAAGGGAGGATGATATTGAGGTGTTTAGGGAAGGGGAGGATTGTTTATTGGGGTGTAAGGGAGGATGGAAATTGGGGTTTTTGTTGGTTTTAAGGGGGGGATGATTTGTTTGGGGTTGATTTTAAGGGAGGATGGTATTTTTGGTGTTGATGTAAGGGAGGATGTTTTTGATGGGGGGTTTATGTAAAGGGGGAAAGTATTTTATGTAAAAGGGAGGATGGATTAGGGGTTTGGGGGTTGGGGTGTAAGGGAGGATGGGTAATTGATTTGGGGGTTTTTGTTTGGGGGTTTATATTGTTTGGGGTTGAAAGTAAAGGGGAGGATGATATTTTTGGTGTTGATGTAAAGGGGGTTTTGGAATGGGGTTTTGGTTTGGGGTTGATGTAAGGGAGGATGGTGTTGATGTAAGGGAGGTGGTATTTTTGGTTTTTTGATGTTTGGGGGGGTTTATTTTTGATTTGGGGTTGATGTAATGGGAGGATGATATTTATGGGTTGATGGGAAGGGAGGATGGTATTGTTGGTGTTGAGTAAGGGAGGATGATATTGATGGGTGTTGATGAAAGGGAGGGTGGTTTTGAAAGGGTTGATGTAAAGGGGGGGGTTTTTGTTTGGGGTTGATGTTAGGGAGGATGGGAAATTTTTGGTGTTGATGTAAAGGGGGGATGATATTGATGGTGTTTATGTAAAAGGGGGATGATATTGTTTGGTTTTTTGATGTAAGGGGGTGGTATTGTTGGTGTTGATGGGAAGGGGAGGGGATGGTGTTGATGTAAAGGGGGGATGATTTTGTTGTTTTTTGATTTTAAGGGGGGGGGATGTTTTTTTGTTTTATGTAAGGGGGATGGGAATTTTGGGTTTTGGAGGGGTTTATTTTAAAAGGGGGGGATGTATTGATGGTGTTGATGTAAGGGGGGGATGGTAGAAGTGGTTGATGTAAAAAAGGGGGGGTTTTTGTTGGTGTTGATGTAAGGGGGTTTAAATTGATGGTGTTGATGTAAAGGGGGGGATGGGATTGGTTTGGGGTTGATGTAAGGGAGGTGGTATTGGGTGGGTGTTGTTTGGGGAAGGGTTTTTATTGTTGGTGTTGATGTAAGGGGGGGTGATTTTGGATGGGTTGATGTAAAGGGGGGAAAGATATTGATGGTGTTTATTTTTAAGGGAGGTTTTATTGGGTGTTGATGTTTAAAAGGGGGGGATGTTTTTGATGGTTTTTGATGGTTTAAAGGGGGGGAATTTAAATTGTTGGGGGTTTATGTAAGGGAGGATGGTTTTTGTTTGGGGTTGTGTAAGGGAGGATGATTTTTGTTTGGGGTTGATGTTTTAAGGGAGGGGTGATATTGATGGGGGTTGATGTAAGGGAGGATGATAGAGGGTGTTGATGTAAGGGAGGATGGAATTTATTGTTTGGGGTTGATTTTAAGGGAGGATGATATTGTGGTTTTTGATTTTTAGGGAGGTTTATATTATTTGGGGTTTATGTAAAGGGGGAATTTATTTATGGTTTTTTGATGTAATGGGGAGGGGGATATTTAGGGTTGGGTGTAAGGGAGGATGATTTGATGGTTTTTGATTGTTAAAGGGGGGGGTGATTTTGTTGGTTTTTGTTGTAAAGGAAAGGGTGATATTGAGGGGGTTTAGGGAAGGGAGGATGAATTGATGGTGTTGATGTAAGGGAGGATGGTTTTTATGGTGTTGATGTTAAGGGAGGGGATATTGAGGTGTTGATTAAGGGGGGGAGATATTGATGGGTTGATGTAAGGGAGGATGATATTTATTTGGGGTTGATGTAAGGGAGGATGATATTGATGGTTTTTTGGGTGTAAGGGGGGAGATATTGGGTGGTGTTGATGTTTAAGGGGTGGGTATAAAGATGGTGTTAATGGGAAGGGAAAAGGTGGTATTGATGGTTTTTGTTTGGAAGAAATTTAGGGGTTTGAGGGGAGGATGATTTGACGGTGTTGATTAAAGGGGGAGAAGATGGTGTTGATGGGGGGATAAAAGAAAGTAAAGGTTTTAAAAAATTTTTTTTTTTTTAAAAATTTTTTTTTTTAAAAAAGGGGGGGGGTTTTTAAAATTTTTTAAAGTTAAAAGGGGGTTTTTAAAATTTTTTTTTTTTTTTTAAAAAAATTAATTTTTTTTTTTAAAAGGGGGGGGGGGGTTTTTTTTTTTTTTTTTTGGGAAATTTTTTTTTAATGGGTTTTAATTGGGGGGAAAATTTTTTGGGGGGGGGGGGGGGAAAAAAAAAAAAAAGGGGGGGGGGGGGGGGAAAGGGGGGGGGTTTTTGGGGGGGGGGGGGAAAAAAAAAAGAAGGGGGGGTTTTTTTTTTAAAAAGGGGGGAAATTTAAAATTTTTTTGGGGGGGGGGTTTTCCCAAGGGGGGGGAAAAAAAGGGGGGGGGGGGTTTTGGGGGGGGGGGAAAAGGCTGGGGGCCCCCTTTTTCCCCGGGGAAAACCCCCCCTTTTCCCCCCCTTTTTTTTGGGGCCCCCTTTTTTTTTAAAGGGGGTTTTCTTTTTTAAGGGGTTTTTTTTTCCCCTTTTCCCCAAAATTTTTTTGGGGGGGAAAAAAACCGGGGGGGGGTTTTAAAGGGGGGGAATGTTTTTGGGGTTTGTTGATGTAAGGGAGGATGATTTTGAGGGTTTTGATGTAAGGGAGGATGGTATTGATGGGTTGATGAAAGGGAGGTGTTTTGAGGGTGTTGATGTGGAGAGATGGTGTTGTGGTGTTGATAAAGAGAACGCACAACAGGTTTTGATGGAGATCTAGAAATTGAACGTTTAGGTGTTTAACCTGAAGGGGGGGTGCAAGAGTGAAGGGGTAAGCCAGGGGAAAGGGCCCTCGGTAGTGCCAAAAGCTCCGCTGCGGGTCATATGTAACAAAGACCCCCCGTCAGGAAACCTTGACTGTTTCTGACCAACCTTAAAGGTTTTCTCGTACTTATTACATTTACTCCGGGCCCCTTGAGGGACTGAAAAAATTTACTCCGGGCTGGGGGGACTGTTACATTTACTCCAGGGGGGGGGGTGATTACTTTATCCAGGGTGAGGGACTGATTACTTTACTCCAGGGCTGAGGGACTGTTTACATTTACTCCGGGCTGGGGCTGATTCTTTGGGATCCAGGATGGGGGGATGATTACATTACCCAGTTGAGGGAGTGATTCATTGACCCCAGTTTGAGGGATGTTAAATTTTGACTCCAGTTTTGAGGGATGATTACATTGACCCAGATTGAGGGATGATTACATTGACCCCAGATTGAGGGATGATTACTTGACTCCAGATTGAGGGATGTTCTTGATCCAGATTGAGGGACTGTTTAATTGACTCAAGTTGGGGATGATTCATTGATCCAGGGCGAGGGATGATTACATTGCTCCAGATTGAGGGTGTTACTTTGACTCCAGATTGAGGGACTGTTTACATTGACTCCAGATTGGGGGGAGTGATTTACATTGACCCCGATTGAGGGATGTTACATTGACTCCAATTGAGGGATGATTAATTGACTCCAGTTTGAGGGCTGATTACATTGACCCCAGATTGGGGATGTTACATTGACCCCAGATTGGGGATGTTTACATTAAATCCGGGGCGAGGGATGTTACATTGACCCCAGATTGAGGGATGATTACTTTGACTCCGGGTGGGGGGGACTATAACTTGACTCCAGATTGGGGACGTTACATTGACCCCGGGGTGAGGGATGTTACATTGACTCCAGACTGAGGGATGATTACATTGACTCCAGACTGGGGGGGATGATTACATTGACTCCAGCTGAGGGACTGATTACATTGACCCCAGAGGGGGGACTGATTACATTGATCCAGACTGAGGGACTGATTACATTGACTCCAGACTGAGGGACTGATTACATTGACCCAGAGGGGACTGATTACTTTGACCCAGCTGAGGGGACTGATTACATTGACTCCAGACTGAGCGACTGATTACATTACCCCACTGAGGGATGATTACTTGTCCAGACTGAGGGACTGATTAATTGACTCCGATGGGGGAACTGATTCATTGACTCCAGACTGGGGACGATTACATTGACTCCAGACTGAGGGACTATTACATTGACCCCAGACTGGGGGTGATTACTTTGATCCGATGAGGGACTGATTACATTGATCAGACTGGGGGGGATGTTTACAGACTCCGATGAGCGACTGATTACTTGACTCCAGACGGCGACTGTTAATTGACCCCAGACTGGGGGGACTGATTACATTGACTCCAGACTGGGGGGCGATTCTTGACTCCGACTGAGGGATGATTAATTGCTCCGGGACTGGGGTGATTACATTGCTCCAGATGAGGGATGATTACATTGACTCCGATGGGGGACTGATTACATTGATCCAGACGGGGGACTGTTACATTGACTCCGACTGAGGGACTGTTACAGGGACTCCAGACGGGGGGATGTTACATGACTCCAGACTGAGGGACTGATTACATTGACTCCGACTGGGGGCTGATTAATTGACCCCAGACGAGGGACTGATTACATTGACCCAGCTGAGGGGATTCTTTGACTCCAGACTGAGGGACTGATTACTTTTGACCCCAGTGAGGGACTGTTTACTTGACCCCAGATGGGGGGACTTTTACTTGGGACCCCAGATGGGGAGATACATGACTCCGACTGGGGGGACTGATTCATTGCCCTCCGGGAGGGGACTGTTACCTCAATTCCTTTGATGTTCCCATTCAGGGGGCCATAAAACCACCCACTCTCTCACACATGAAGTTTTTACTTGTAATTAAAAATAATTTAAAATTAATTACCCCTTCTTTTAAGTTTTTTGGGTTCTCGGGGAAGTATGCTTATAAAAAAAAAAAGTAGCGGGGAATTAATGAGGTTGGTAATAGTCATGAAGCTCCCTTTTTTCTCCCTCTCTCTCCTTCTCTCTTCTCTTCTTCTCTCTCTCTCTCTCTCTCTTCCCCCTTCTCTCTCTTCTCTCTCTTCTCTCTCTCTTCTCTCACCACAACACCCTTTCTAGTTTTTAGCGAGGTTTATAAAGCTCGTGGAGAGGGGAGAGAGGACCCGTATAAACCTTGGTATAATACCGACAAGGTCGAAAAGACCCCCGTAAGCAAACACTATGACATTTTATTAAAAAAAAACCCTTTCGGTCCTGGGCCTTTATCATTTAAATCATGTTAGAAGTGATCAAGGTCCCAGGACCCAAACGTTTTTTTAATAAATATGTCATGTGTTTGCTTACGTGTCTTTCTAAACCGAGGACGACCCATTTTCGATCGTGATGAGGTGGGGCCCGGGCGTGACCCACCCCCTGCCGCCACAATAGGTGAGTACACACACACACACCCCAGGTCAAATATTTTCCCTTATTGTAAGCCTTGTAGTGATGTTAAATGTGTTAGCAGTTATGTTGGAGAGGTAAAGGGTTTCGTATATTTTACAGGACAAAAAGAGTGTAGTAAAACATTCTCATTACTGAAAGTCTTGTTTTGATGTTTAACACTTGTTTGTGTTACTTAATTTATGTTGCGAGAAGTGAGTGTTGCGTATATTACACAGAGAGACATACGCTGTGCGGGATCATCAGCGTAGATCACAGTATCTGGCGTTAAAACTTATGTTCCACCAAGACTTGTATGATTGTGGTGAGTTCTAGCAAGAAATTGACAGATGTTACATATAAGGAGCAATAAACTGTGTCAGGTAAAGTGTTTATATTGGACGTATGTCTCTCTCACCCTCACTGATGTATGCACCCTGAATATTGAATGTCCTGCCGAATACGTAAAACTTGCTATTTTGGCTTAAATAGCAACGCTATTCTTGCCAAATACGTAAAACTTGCTATTTTGGCTTAAATAGCAACGCTATTCTTGCCAAATACGTAAAACTTGCGATTTTGGCTTAAATAGCAACGCTATTCTTGCCGAATACGTAAAACTTGCTATTTTGGCTTAAATAGCAACGCTTTCTTGCCGAATACGTTTAAAAATTGCTATTTTGGCTTAAATAGCACGCTATTCTGCCGAATACGTAAAACTTGCGATTTTGGCTTAAATAGCAACGCTATTCTTGCCGAATACGTTAAAACTTGCTATTTTGGCTTAAAAGCAACGCTATTCTTGCCGGAATACGTAAAACTTGCTATTTTGGCTTAAATAGCAACGCTATTCTTGCCGAATACGTAAAACTTGCGATTTTGGCTTAAATAGCAACGCTATTCTTGCCGAATACGTAAAACTTGCTATTTTGGCTTAAATAGCAACGCTATTCTTGCCGAATACGTAAAACTTGCTATTTTGGCTTAAATAGCAACGCTATTCTTGCCGAATACGTAAAACTTGCGATTTTGGCTTAAATAGCAACGCTATTCTTGCCGAATAAGGCAAAGGAAAATTTGTGTATACAATAATTTCAGAAAAATCATTCTGAACCTAACGAAAAAATATTTCATTGTGTTGGTTTAACGTATCTAAAATATATTTAGTTGGATTAGGCTAAATTAAATTGAGCTTCTTATAATATCAGGTAACTTTCCTAAGGTACTTTTGGTATAAGATTATTAATTTTTACATTAACATAAATGAAAAAAAATATATATCTTTAAGCGTTAAGAGAAATTTTTTAAAAGGATTTCACGTTAAATGAGTTCTTGCTAAGTGACCAATTTTACCTATTCGGCACGACATATTCTCCGTCTCTCACTTTGAAAAATAAGACACAGTGGCTTCATCAGTCTAATACAAAGAAGAACAGTGGAAATAGAGGATAAGTTTGAGGTAATCAGTCCCTTAGCCTGGAATTGATGTGGATTTGGGTTTGAGAAGGACCTGCCTGGTATGGGTCAGTAGGCCTGCTGCAGTGTTCCTCCTGATCTGTCTACTGGTTGGCAGGTCTTGAAGACACGGCAGTGAAGTTCTGCAACGTTTCGCTCAGTTAGATAAATACATGAGTGGGTGTGGGTGGGTGTGAGTTGGACCTGACTAGCTTGTGCTGCTGGGTCTGGTGCCGTGCTCCTTCCTTGAGTGGAGGTGACCAGACTGGGTGGGTCATTGGGCTAATCCGGGGGGGGGGGGGAGACATGGACCTGCTCCGCATGGGTCAGTAGGCCTGTTGCAGTGTTCCTTCTTTCTTATGTTATGGGTGAAACATAAGTCTTGTAGAAAAGTGCGCTTTAGGGGAGTATTCTGTAATGAAGGTCAGAGAGTCACAATATCGGGACTGGAAAATACACAAATAAACCGCAGATAGAAGAGAGAAACTTACCACGACGATTCGGTCGCACCTACATAATTAACTAGTCACAGTGTGACTAGATGAATGGTTCAGAGAACCGACATGTTGATAAATTAGACACATGTGCAACTCTTGTTGCACATGTGTTGGGGTGGGTCTCCTAGGTGAGGTGTTGGGGTGGGCCCTCCTGGGTGAGGTGTTGGGGTGGGTCTCCTAGGTGAGGTGTCGGGGTGGGTCTCCTGGGTGAGGTGTTGGGGTGGGTCTCCTAGTGAGGTGTCGGGGTGGGTCTCCTGGGTGAGGTGTCGGGGTGGGTCTCCTGGGTGAGGTGTTGGGGTGGGTCTCCTGGGTGAGGTGTTGGGGGGGGGTCTCCTGGGTGAGGTGTTGGGGTGGGTCTCCTAGGTGAGGTGTTGGGGTGGGTCTCCTGGGTGGGGTGTCGGGGTGGGTCTCCTGGGTGAGGTGTTGGGGTGGGTCTCCTGGGTGAGGTGTTGGGTGGGTCTCCTAGGTGAGGTGTTGGGGTGGGTCTCCTAGGTGAGGTGTTGGGGTGGTCTCCTAGGTGAGGTGTCGGGGGGGGTTCTCCTGGGTGGGGTGTTGGGGTGGGTCTCCTAGGTGAGGTGTTGGGGTGGGTCTCCTAGGTGAGGTGTTGGGGTGGGTCTCCTAGGTGAGGTGTCGGGGTGGGTCTCCTGGGTGAGGTGTTGGGGTGGGTCTCCTAGGTGAGGTTTGGGGGGGTCTCCTAGGTGAGGTGTTGGGGTGGGTCTCCTGGGTGAGGTGTTGGGTGGGTCTCCTAGGTGAGGTGTCGGGGTGGTCTCCTGGGTGAGGTGTTGGGGTGGGTCTCGTAGGTGAGGTGTTGGGGTGGGTCTCCTGGGTGAGGTGTTGGGGTGGGTCTCCTAGGTGAGGTGTTGGGGTGGGTCTCCCTAGGTGAGGTGTTGGGGTGGGTCTCCTAGGTGAGGTGTCGGGGTGGGTCTCCTGGTGAGGTGTTGGGGTGGGTCTCCTAGGTGAGGTGTTGGGGTGGGTCTCCTAGGTGAGTGTTGGGGTGGGGTCTCCTGGGTGAGGTGTTGGGGTGGGTCTCCTAGGTGAGGTGTCGGGGTGGGTCTCCGGGGTGAGGTGTTGGGTGGGTCTCCTAGGTGAGGTGTTGGGGTGGGTCCTCCTGGGTGAGGTGTTGGGGTGGGTCTCCTGGGTGAGGTGTTGGGGTGGGTCTCCTGGGTGAGGTGTTGGGGTGGGTCTCCTGGGTGAGGTGTTGGGGTGGGTCTCCTGGGTGAGGTGTTGGGGTGGGTCTCCTGGGTGAGGTGTTGGGGTGGGTCTCCTGGGTGAGGTGTTGGGTGGGTCTCCTGGGTGAGGTGTTGGGGTGGGTCTCCTGGGTGAGGTGTTGGGGTGGGTCTCCTGGGTGAGGTGTTGGGGTGGGTCTCCTGGGTGAGGTGTTGGGGTGGGTCTCCTGGGTGAGGTGTTGGGGTGGGTCTCCTGGTGAGGTGTTGGGGTGGGTCTCCTGGTGAGGTGTTGGGGTGGGTCTCCTGGGTGAGGTGTTGGGGTGGGTCTCCTGGGTGAGGTGTTGGGTGGGTCTCCTGGGTGAGGTGTTGGGGTGGGTCTCCTGGGTGAGGTGTTGGGGTGGTCTCCTAGGTGAGGTGTTGGGGTGGGTCTCCTGGGTGAGTGTTGGGGTGGGTCTCCTGGGTGAGGTGTTGGGGTGGGTCCTCCTGGGTGAGGTGTTGGGTGGGTCTCCTGGGTAAAGGTGTTGGGGTGGGTCTCCTGGGTGAGGTGTTGGGGTGGGTCTCCTGGGTGAGGTGTTGGGGTGGGTCTCCTGGTGAGGTGTTGGGGTGGGTCTCCTGGGTGAGGTGTTGGGGTGGGTCTCCTGGTGAGGTGTTGGGTGGGTCTCCTGGGTGAGGTGTTGGGTGGGTCTCCTAGGTGAGGTGTCGGGGTGGGTCTCCTGGGTGAGGTGTCGGGGTGGGTCTCCTGGGTGAGGTGTCGGGGTGGGTCTCCTGGGTGAGGTGTCGGGGTGGGTCTCCTGGGTGAGATGTCGGGGTGGGTCTCCTGGTGAGGTGTCGGGGTGGGTCTCCTGGTGAGGTGTTTGGGGTGGGTCTCCTGGGTGAGGTGTTGGGGTGGGTCTCCTAGGTGAGGTGTCGGGGTGGGTCTCCTGGGAGAGGTGTTGGGGTGGGTCTCCTGGTGAGGTGTTGGGGTGGGTCTCCTGGGTGAGGTGTTGGGGTGGGTCTCCTAGGTGAGGTGTTGGGGTGGGTCTCCTGGGTGAGGTGTCGGGGTGGGTCTCCTGGGTGAGGTGTTGGGGTGGGTCTCCTAGGTGAGGTGTCGGGGTGGGTCTCCTGGGTGGGTGTCGGGGTGGGTCTCCTGGGTGAGGTGTCGGGGTGGGTCTCCTGGGTGAGGTGTTGGGGTGGGTCTCCTGGGTGAGGTGTTGGGGTGGGTCTCCTGGGTGAGGTGTTGGGGTGGGTCTCCTGGGTGAGGTGTTGGGGTGGGTCTCCTGGGTGAGGTGTTGGGGGGGGTCTCCTGGTGAGGTGTTGGGGTGGGTCTCCGGGGTTTGAGGTGTTGGGGTGGGTCTCCTAGGTGAGTGTCGGGGTGGGTCTCCTGGGTGAGGTGTGGGGTGCGTCTCCTGGGTGAGGTGTTGGGGTGGGTCTCCTAGGTGAGGTGTCGGGGTGGGTCTCCTGGGTGAGGTGTCGGGGTGGGTCTCCTGGTGAGGTGTTGGGTGGGTCTCCTGGGTGAGGTGTTGGGGTGGGTCTCCTAGGTGAGGTGTCGGGGTGGGTCTCCCTGGGTGAGGTTCGGGGTGGGTCTCCTGGTGAGGTGTCGGGGTGGGTCTCCTGGGTGAGGTGTTGGGGTGGGTCTCCTGGGTGAGGTGTTGGGGTGGGTCTCCTAGGTGAGGTGTCGGGTGGGTCTCCTGGGTGAGGTGTCGGGGTGGGTCTCCTGGGTGAGGTGTTTGGGTGGGTCTCCTGGGTGGGGGTGTTGGGGTGGGTCTCCTGGGTGAGGTGTTGGGGTGGGTCTCCTGGGTGAGGTGTTGGGGTGGTCTCCTGGGTGAGGTGTTGGGGTGGGTCTCCTGGTGAGGTGTCGGGGTGGGTCTCCTGGGTGAGGTTTTTGGGGTGGGTCTCCTGGGTGAGGTGTTGGGGTGGGTCTCCTGGTAGGTGTTGGGGTGGTCTCCCTGGGTGAGGTGTTGGGTGGGTCTCCTGGGTGAGGTGCCCGAGGTGGGTCTCCTGGGTGAGGTTGATGAGGGGGGTCTCCTGGGTGAGGTGTTGAGGTGGGTCTCCTGAGTGAGGTTGATGAGGTGGGTCTCCTGGGTGAGGTGTTGGGGTGGGTCTCCTGGTGAGGTGTTGGGGTGGGTCTCCTGGGTGAGGTGTCGGGGTGGGTCTCCTGGTGAGTGTCGAGGTGGGTCTCCTGGGTGAGGTATCGGGGTGGGTCTCCTGGGTGAGGTGTCGAGGTGGTCTCCTGGGTGAGGTGTTGGGGTGGGTCTCCTGGGTGAGGTGTTGGGGTGGATCTCCTGGGTGAGGTGTTGGGGTGGGTCTCCTGGGTGAGGTGTTGAGGTGGGTCTCCTGGGTGAGGTGTTGGGGTGGGTCTCCTGGGTGAGGTGTTGGGGTGGGTCTCCTGGGTGAGGTGTTGGGTTGGGTCTCCTGGGTGAGGTGTTGGGGTGGGTCTCCTGGGTGAGGTGTTGGGGTGGATCTCCTGGGTGAGGTGTTGGGGTGGGTCTCCGGGGTGAGGTGTTGGGGTGGGTCTCCTGGTTTGAGGTGTTGGGGTGGGTTCTCCTGGGTGAGGTGTTGGGGTGGGTCTCCTGGGTGAGGTATTGGGTGGGTCTCCTGGGTGAGGTGTTGGGGTGGGTCTCCTGGGTGAGGTGTTTGGGGTGGGTCTCCTGGGTTAGGTGTAGGGGTGGGTCTCCTTGGTGAGGTGTTGGGTGGGTCTCCTTGGTGGGGTGTTGGGGTGGTCTCCTGGGTGAGGTGTTGGGGTGGGTCTCCTGGGTGAGGTGTTGGGTGGGTCTCCTGGGTGAGGTGTTGGGGTGGGTCTCCGGGGTGAGGTGTTGGGGTGGGTCTCCTGGGTGAGGTGTTGGGGTGGGTCTCCTGGGTGAGGTGTTGGGGTGGGTCTCCGGGGTGAGGTGTTGGGGTGGGTCTCCTGGGTGAGGTGTTGGGGTGGTTCTCCTGGGTGAGGTGTTGGGGTGGGTCTCCTGGGTGAGGTGTCGAGGTGGGTCTCCTGGGTGAGGTGTCGAGGTGGGTCTCCTGGTTGAGGTATCGGGGTGGGTCTCCTGGGTGAGGCGTCGAGGTGAGTCTCCTGGGTGAGGTGTCGAGGTGGGTCTCCTGGGTGAGGTGTCGAGGTGGGTCTCCTAGGTGAGGTGTCGGGGTGGGTCTCCTGGGTGAGGTGTCGGGGTGGGTCTCCTAGGTGAGGTGTCGGGGTGGGTCTCCTGGGTGAGGTGTCATGTGGGTTTCGATAACGTGGATGGGGTAAGAATACTCACGTAGGCTGGTAGTAAGTATAATATAACGGAAAGTATGGGAAGGCACCAACAGCCGACCTGCCTCTCTGTGCTCCCTATCTTGACTGACTCACAGTGCCTATGGGTGAGGGGGTGTTTGAAATCCTGCTATGGTCAGCTGCAATATGAATACAGTCAGTGATTCACGCAGAGACGGTTGGTAGTGAGTCATCTACTGGTACACTGGTTACTAGTAACTGGTTACTAGGAACTGGTACTACTACTGAGAGAGGTGTCGAGGTGGGTCTCCTAGGTGAGGTGTCGGGGTGGGTCTTTTGGGTGAGGTGTCGAGGTCTCCTGGGTGAGGTGTCGAGTGGGTCTCCTAGGTGAGGTGTTTGGGGTGGGTCTTCTGGGTGAGGTGTCGGGGTGGGTCTCCTGGGTGAGGTGTCGGGGGTGGGTCTCCTGGGTGAGGTGTCGAGGTGGGTCTCCTGGGTGAGATGTCGAGGTGGGTCTCCTGGGTTAGGTGTCGGGGTGGGTCTCCTGGGTGAGATGTCGAGGTGGGTCTCCAGGGTGAGGTGTCGAGGTGGGTCTCCTGGGTGAGGTGTCGGGGTGGGTCTCCTGGGTGAGGTGTCGGGGTGGGTCTCCTAGGTGAGGTTCGGGTGGTCTCCTGGTGAGGTGTCGGGGTGGGTCTCCTGGGTGAGATGTCGGGGTGGGTCTCCTGGGTGAGATGTCGAGGTGGGTCTCTGGGTGAGGTGTCGAGGTGGGTCTCCTGGGTGAGGTGTCGGGGTGGGTCTCCTGGGTGAGATGTCGGGTGGGTCTCCTGGGTGAGATGTCGAGGTGGGTCTCTGGGTGAGGTGTCGAGGTGGGTCTCCTGGGTGAGGTGTCGGGTGGGTCTCCTGGGTGAGGTTTTCGAGGTGGGGTCTCCAGGGTGAGGTGTCGAGGTGGGTCTCTGGGTGAGGTGTCGAGGTGGGTCTCCTGGGTGAGATGTCGAGGTGGGTCTCCTGGGTGAGGTGTCGGGGTGACGGAGAACAACAACAATGGCGGCGTCAAGCGCTCTCTTACAGAACTCTAAGTGGAATTCCTCGGCTGTTTCAACTGTGTTATATATAAGTTATCTTGTTTATATTCATAGTAGTTTTTTTTAATCACTGAGCATACACCTTAAGTGGCATATTGCTACACTTATACCTGTCTGCTCTCTCTCCTGTCTGTTTTCTATCATCAGTGGAAGTTCCATTGTCAGAAGTGTCACTGATTTCTTATGTTATATACTTTTGTGGTATATGTAGTCAGTACCAGCTGTATTATATATAGGATCCCTGTTCAGCTAGGCTCTCTGGTTAGCTGTGACGTCATCAGCTATGCCGGAAAATCCTAGAGGGACTAGTACCGAACTTGCACACGAAAATCACTCACTACGAAAGCAAAAGACTTGGCAGACGATGCAACATCCCCCCCATGAAAAGCAGGGGTGTCACTAGCACGTTAAGAGACCATACAATAAGTGTCAGGGGCCCGAGACTGTTCAACTGGCTCCCAGCATACATAAGGGGGATTACCAACAGACTCCTGGCAGTCTTCAAGCTGGCACTGGACAAGCACCTAAAGTTGGTACCTGACCAGCCGGGCTGGGGCTCGTACGTTGGTTTGCGTGCAGCCAGCAGTAACAGCCTGGTTGATCAGGCTCTGATCCACCAGGAGGCCTGGTCACAGACCGGGCCGCGGGGGCGTTGACCCCCGGAACTCTCTCCAGGTAAACTCCAGATATGTGAGCAGTGGATGAGAGGCTCAACCCCCCACTTGAACCTCAGACAGACAGAACAGGTAGGCTGGGCTCTCCTCTCCTCAAGACTAGACAGAACAGGTAGGCTGGGCTCTCCTCTCCTCAAGACTAGACAGAACAGGTAGGCTGGGCTCTCCTCTCCTCAAGACTAGACAGAACAGGTAGGCTGGGCTCTCACTAGACAGAACAGGTAGGCTGGGCTCTCACTAGACAGAACAGGTAGGCTGGGCTCTCTTCTCCTCAAGACTATTTACAATGTAAGGTACCAACCGTCCCGTTGTGTATTACATATCTCCAAAGTTCGCCACGCAGTACCATCTTGTTTGAATAAGGGCCCGAGCCTTCATTTGTTATTGATAAGACACATGGGCGAAACGTTCGCCTGCTCACTTATCTTTTTCAGTCGAGTACAGAGAAGGCAGCAGATATGCAAGGGCGATGTAATCAGTCCATCGCGCTTGAAGCCGCAGTTTTGAGGTGGTCAGTCCCTCAGCCTGGAGCAGAGTTCTGGTTTACTGATTATTTCTGTACTCGGCTGATGAAGCCTACTGTGTAGGCGAAACGTTTCGGAATTGTCATATTCATGTTTTGACATTTCAGAAGAAATATTCTGGATTGCTTGTAGGTCCGTCTGTGTCGCCTGGCCTCTCTGTGTGATCCAGTTAACTAAAACATCTGGGTGTTTTCTGGCCACTGTTTTCTTCCGCGTTTAAGATGTAGTACGTAAAGAAACCCAACCTAACCTAACCCTTCCTTGGTCTAACCTACTCTGACCTAGCCTACCTTGATCTAACCTAACCTTGATCTAACCTACCTTGATCTAACCTATCCTTGATCTAACCTACCTTGATCTAACCTAACCTTGATCTAACCTACCTTGATCTAACCTACCTTGATCTAACCTACCTTGATCTAACCTATCCTTGATCTAACCTACCTTGATCTAACCTACTGTGACCTAACCTACTTTGATCTAACCTACCTTGATCTAACCTATCCTTGATCTAACCTACCTTGATCTAACCTACCTTGATCTAACCTACCTTGATCTAACCTACCTTGATCTAACCTACTTTGATCTAACCTACCTTGATCTAACCTATCCTTGATCTAACCTACCTTGATCTAACCTACTGTGACCTAACCTACCTTGATCTAACCTACCTTGATCTAACCTATCCTTGATCTAATCTACCTTGATCTAACCTACCTTGATCTAACCTACCTTGATCTAACCTTCTGTGACCTAACCTACCTTGACCTAACCTACCTTGATCTAACCTACTGTGACCTAACCTACCTTGATCTAACCTACCTTGATCTAACCTACTGTGGCCTAACCTACCTTGACCTAACCTACCTTGATCTAACCTACCTTGATCTAACTTACCTTGATCTAACCTACTGTGACCTAACCTACCTTGATCTAACCTACCTTGATCTAACTTACCTTGATCTAACCTACTGTGACCTAACCTACCTTGACCTAACCTACTGTGACCTAACCTACCTTGATCTAACCTACTGTGACCTAACCTACCTTGACCTAACCTACTGTGACCTAACCTACCTTGATCTAACCTACCTTGATCTAACCTACTGTGACCTAACCTACCTTGATCTAATCTACCTTGATCTAACCTACTGTGACCTAACCTGTGGCCTAACCTACCTTGATCTAACCTACTGTGACCTAACCTACCTTGATCTAACCTACCTTGATCTAACCTACCTTGATCTAACCTACTGTGACCTAACCTACCTTGACCTAACCTACCTTGATCTAACTTACCTTGATCTAACCTATTGTGACCTAACCTACCTTGACCTAACCTACTGTGACCTAACCTACCTTGATCTAACCTACTGTGACCTAACCTACCTTGACCGAACCTACTGTGACCTAACCTACCTTGATCTAACCTACCTTGATCTAACCTACCTTGATCTAACCTACTGTAACCTAACCTACCTTGATCTAACCTACTGTGACCTAACCTACTGTGGCCTAACCTACCTTGATCTAACCTACTGTGTCCTAACCTACCTTGATCTAACGTACCTTGATCTAACCTACCTTGATCTAACCTACCTTGATCTAACCTACTGTGACCTAACCTACCTTGATTTAACCTACCTTGATCTAACCTACCTTGATCTAACCTACCTTGATCTAACCTACTGTGGCCTAACCTACCTTGATCTAACCTACTGTGACCTAACCTACCTTGATCTAACCTACTGTGACCTAAGCTACCTTGATCTAACCTACTGTCACCTACCTTGATCTAACGTACCTTGATCTAACCTACTGTGACCTAACTTACCTTGATCTAACCTACTGTGACCTAACCTACCTTGATCTAACCTACTGTGACCTAACCTACCTTGATCTAACCTACTGTGACCTAGCCTACCTTGATCTAACCTACTGTGACCTACCTTGATCTAGCCTACTGTGACCTAACCTACCTTGATCTAACCTGTGACCTACCTTGATCTAACCTACTGTGACCTAATCTACCTTGATCTAACCTACTGTGACCTAACCTACCTTGATCTAACCTACCGTGACCTAACCTACACTGGGCCAACCAAACCTAACCTGCCCTAACCTAACCTAGCAGCCTAATCTAACAATCTAACAGCCTAATCTTGTATAAACTAACAGTTTAACCTACCCGTGACAAATATTAAAAACTAGGAACGAAGAGCAGAGAGAGAGAGAGAGAGAGAGAGAGAGAGAGAGATGAAAGTTCAACTTTGAGTTTGTGTTGGACACTGTCCCACAAACACAAACATCTTTTAAGATGTTTGTGTTTGGTGGAGAAACGTCGCTTAGAGAGTGGAGAAATGTGTTAGTGGATCAGTAATGGGTTTTGCAGAGTATTTAAAAGGTCTAATGGTGAGCAGCACAGTGGCTCCTGGCTGGCTCTCTCTTTCTCAACCATTCCACCCTTACGATTTTTCGCTCGCATAGTCTTCCCCTCCGTATCCCCGTCTTTTCCTCTCCTC
>NC_069429.1:1848441-1876264 GCF_026875155.1 Cherax quadricarinatus | reverse complement strand
GTTTTTTTTTCAGTTAGGCCTATATACCTTGTACAAGTACTTGTCAGCACAGTTGCTGATCCCCTTATATGTGTTGTATAGCATATCATAGTACCATCCATTTGTTTATATAGAAGATCCCTCCATTTGTCGTAGGGGTTCTTAAAAGGAGATATCGAGGGTTGAAGATAGACACACTTGTTAGATGGTAACGCTATCTTGTCAGACTGTGGTAATGGGAGATGGAGCCCAGCCTTGCCGTATTCTAGCCTGGATGTCTATGCGCCGACCGAGAGGGAGGCAGAGGTACGAACGTACACATGCGCATCCCGTGACGTCACACAGTCACAGGCCTAAAAGGGATCTATATAAACACATGGATGGTACTATGATATGCTATACAACACATATAAAGGGATCAGCATCTATGCTGGCATACTGGTAGAAATAAAGATTTATTATTTTTAATAATTTTATTATTATTAATTACACATATCACCAGACACCGTCATACCACCACACTACACGCACAAACCACACCATTACATACCACAATAGGAGGCAGGATCCATACGTAGCTTTAAGAAGAGGCATGATAATGCTCATGGAGCAAGACGAGTGACATAAAAGTGACCATTGAAGAGCCAGGGCCAGGAGCTGTGAATCGACCCCAGCAACCACAACTAGGTGAGTACATGATTGATGGACTGAACACATCGACTCCAGGTTGAGGGATTGATTACCTCATTCTCCTCCTCTCCTTACGCCTTCCTCTTTGTATTGGACTGATGAAGCCACTGTGTGGCGAAACGTTTCCTGAATAAAGATTCCCAATCTTCAACTTGTCGGTTTTTCAAACCATTCATCACACTAGGTGAGTACATACCACAATACACAATGTAAGCGGGGCCAGGAACGGAGCCTGGACACTCCCCTCACAAACACAGTACAAACAGCACACTGGTCCACACCCACCGCCTGTGCTTCAACAAGACCTGACCTCTCGCCTAGCTCACCTCTGTATCACTCACTCGTATCGTATCACCAAACTCTTGGAAGAGCCATTGAGTGGATCATATGAACGAAACTCGTGCCAGACTAACACTCTTCGCACTAATCTCGTTCATACCTCTCCTCCCTCTACAGATGTTCCTGGTGTCTACTCTATTTCTTGCTCCTCCTGTCCTCTTCAATACTTCGGAGAAACTGGTCGATCTCTTTCTGACAGACTTAGGGAGCACAAAAATAGTGTTAGGCTTGCCGACACAAACAATGCTCTTTTCGTCACGTAAAGGGAATCATAGCCATCCTATTGACTGGTCTTCTGCTAAACTGTCTTCCCTACTTCCAACTCGAACAGCCCGCCGTCTATTTTGAATCCTCTCTAATAACAACTTTCCTTGTATGAATCTTAGTCCTGGTTTCGTCTCTGTAGATGCCTTCCTCTCCCACAACATTGTAAAATGTTCCAAACTCAAACACCTGTGACTTAACCTGACTTCTCATTTTTTCTTTTTCTTTTTTTTTTTTCTTTTTCTTTTTTTCTTCTTCTCCCTCTTCCCCTTTTCCCCTTTTTTCCTTTTTCTCCTCTGGGTTGTCTTTCTCTCTTCTGTCTCGTGTTTCAGTTCCTTCTTCATTTATTTCCCATTTCCCCTTTCACGCACCTCTGTGCGCTTGCTCTCCCTCTGTGGGCACCTAGCTCTCTTGCAGTGCCCCCCCTTCCTTTGTATTTGACTGGCTCGTCCTCCTTCTACAACTACCACTACTACTACCTCTTCTACTACTGCTACTACTACTGATGAAATTAAGACACATGTGCGGCGTCTGGGTGTCTTTTTTTGTGGACTTTTTCGCCATCCAGGGGCTGGCTGGATGGCGAAACGTCTACGTTAGGGATGCCCGGGTGTTGCGCATGTGTCTTAAATTTCACTTGTCGGTTTTATATACCATTCTTGTACTACTACTACTACTACTACTACTATACTACTACTACTCCCTACTACCCTCTTCCTGCCATATATAGCCGTCCTGCTCCACTTCGGGTTAGTGTGACTTTGGGTAAATGGTCCAAGTCGGACCGAAACAACGTCGTAAGCTTCTCTCTTTTATGTGGGGGTTTATTTGTCTCGTGTCATGAATAAGACACATGTGTAACACCTGGGTATCTTTATGGAGAAACGTTTCTCCAAACCATGGGTTTCTTAATCCAATATCGGGGATGAAAAAATGGCTTGGTGAAACAAAGGGCCATTTATATACAGTTCAGGACGTTTCCTCTAATATATGTCCTGAACTGAGTATAAGTGTCTTTTTCCACAATACCGAGACGTTCGCAAAAATAGAGATGTAATTTTGTCATTAGTCCAATAATTGTGTAGCATATATCTAATACCATTTATAGGCAGGCTCCCTGCCTAAGCCTTAGCTGTGCCGTACACACGAGCCGCCAGACATCTCCCTCACTTCTGTATATTCTCACGAGACAGGCTAGGCTCCCCCCTATTACAAATATACCGCCTCATAACAGTTCTGCAGTTTCTCTGCAACTATCACTCCATCCGGTCCTGTCCTTATAATTTAAAGTGATTAGTCTCTCAGCCTGGATAGTTGGTGGTCAGTCCCTTGTTTATTAATGCAGTAAGACCCGTGTCAGCTTATATTTCTTGACGGGAATAACAAATAACTTTCTGGTAGCCAAAAAGGCGGGTTGAGTTTCTTAATGAAAGTTGATAGGTAAGAGTCGTCAAGAAACAGGACAAGTGTTTCCTGGCCCGGGTCTTAGTAATATGATGACCCACAGCTGGAGCTTTGGGTCATCTGACCGAGGCCTTCCACTGGCTTACCCCTCCACCCCCTCTTTAAAAATTAGGGTTATATATGTTGTAGTTCGAAGGTTCATTTGAGTTGTGATGTCTTCGGACATTACAACTCAAAGATTATAAATTTAATAAGCTTTTACAGTAATATTATCCCTTCCTAGTCATATATTTAATATATATACAATAGTCTTGGAATTTTAAGAGGTGGAGGGGGTAAGCCAGTGGAAGGCCTCGGTCAGGTGACCAAAAGCTAAAGTGGCGGATCATGTGGTTAAGACCCCCATCAGGAAACACTTGTTCTGTTTCCTGACAAATCTTACCTAACCTATAGGTTATTCCGGGGATCAACGCCCCCGCGGCCCGGTCCACGACCAGGCCTCCCGGTGGATCAGGGCCTGATCAACCAGGCTATTACTGCTGGCCGTACGTAATCCAACATATGAACCACAGCCCGTCTGATACGGCACTGACTTTAGGTATCTGTCCAGCTCCCTCTTGATGACAGAAAATGGAATCTGTTGCTAATTTTAAAAACAAACAGGTAGAATATTGAAACTCGGCCACATCTTTAGATTTCGTAGCAGCATTAAAATTATAATGTCGCAGGCAAGTTTGTTCTTAATATATTTCTCCGAGGCGTATTAAATTATCCCAGCTCACATTTGACTCTGGACCTGAGACGTGTTACTACTATCCCAGCTCACATTTGACTCTGGACCTGAGACGTGTTACTACTATCCCAGCTCACATTTGACTCTGGACCTGAGACGTGTTACTACTATCCAGCTCACATTTTTACTCTGGACCTGAGACGTGTTACTACTATCCTAGCTTACATTTCACTCTGGACCTGAGACGTGTTACTACTATCCTAGCTTACATTTGACTCTGGACCTGAGACGTGTTACTACTATCCTAGCTCACATTTCACTCTGGACCTGAGACGTGTTACTACTATCCTAGCTTACATTTCACTCTGGACCTGAGACGTGTTACTACTATCCTAGCTCACATTTCACTCTGGACCTGAGACGTGTTACTACTATCCCAGCTCACATTTGACTCTGGACCTGAGACGTGTTACTACTATCCTAGCTACATTTCACTCTGGACCTGAGACGTGTTACTACTATCCCAGCTCACATTTCACTCTGGACCTGAGACGTGTTGCTACTATCCTAGCTTACATTTCACTCTGGACCTGAGACGTGTTGCTACTATCCTAGCTTACATTCCACTCTGGACCTGAGACGTATTACTACTATCCTAGCTTACATTCCACTCTGGACCTGAGACGTGTTGCTACTATCCCAGCTCACATTTCACTCTGGACCTGAGACGTGTTGCTACTATCCCAGCTTACATTCCACTCGGGACCTGAGACGTGTTACTACTATCCTAGCTCACATTTCACTCTGGACCTGAGACGTGTTGCTACTATCCCAGCTCACATTCCACTCTGGACCTGAGACGTGTTGCTACTATCCTAGCTCACATTTCACTCTGGACCTGAGACGTGTTGCTACTATCCCAGCTCACATTCCACTCTGGACCTGAGACGTGTTGCTACTATCCCAGCTCACATTTCACTCTGGGCCTGAAGACGTTTGCTACTATCCCAGCTCACATTTCACTCTGGACCTGAGGACGTGTTGCTAAATATCCCAGCTCACATTTTCCCCTCTGGACCTGAGACGTGTTGCTACTATCCTAGCTTACATTTCACTCTGGACCTGAGACGTGTTGCTACTATCCTAGCTCACATTTCACTCTGGACCTGAGACGTGTTGCTATTATCCTAGCTCACATTTCACTCTGAACCTGAGACGTGTTGCTACTATCCTAGCTCACATTCCACTCTGGACCTGAGACGTGTTGCCACTATCCTAGCTCACATTTCACTCTGGACCTGAGACGTGTTGCTTTTCTATCCCCCGCTCACATTTGACTCCCGGACCTGAGACGTGTTGCTACTATCCCAGCTCACATTTGACTCTGGACCTGAGACGTGTTGCTACTATCCCAGCTCACATTTCACTCTGGACCTGAGACGTGTTACTACTATCCTAGCTTACATTTCACTCTGGACCTGAGACGTGTTGCTACTATCCTAGCTTACATTTCACTCTGGACCTGAGACGTGTTACTACTATCCTAACTCACATTTCACTCTGGACCTGAGACGTGTTGCTACTATCCCAGCTCACATTTCACTCTGGACCTGAGACGTGTTACTACTATCCTAGCTTACATTTCACTCTGGACCTGAGACGTGTTGCTACTATCCTAGCTTACATTTCACTCTGGACCTAAGACGTGTTGCTACTATCCTAGCTTACATTTCACTCTGGACCTGAGACGTGTTACTACTATCCCAGCTTAAATATTATCTTGGTGTTGAGTGCAGTTTGCGGGTGTCGTGCGCCCATAAATATCACTGATGAAGGGACAATGGCCAGGAACGCAGTTTAATGCTTTGATAGAAAGGAGCTTGCTGGGTACAGGCTGTTGCCAGCGGTGTACAAGGCGCTGAAACAGTCTGCCAGTTCTCTGCCCAGAGCATCACAATGCTGTGTTTGCTGACGATGCTGTGTCAGCTGACGATGCTGTGTCAGCTGACGATGCCACAAGATTGTCGTTGAATGCCACGCAGGTTATATTAGATTTTCTTTTTTAGATTTTTTGCCATTGAGGCGGCTAGTTTATTCCTCATGCCCATCCAGTGAAGGGTAGCACAAGAGCATATGGGTACATAAAATGATATCTTTATTTCTCAAGTACATGTACAATGTATACAGACCATAGCTGGCATCACTGACATACTATATAGAAAGCTCCTTGTTATACAGAGCATTTTAGGCAAATGAGGTCAATTTTGTCCCCAGGATGCGACCCACATCAGTCGACTAACACCTGGGTACCTATTTTACTACTAGGTGAACAGGGACAGCAGGTGTCTTAATGAAACACATCCTAATGTTTCCACCCGTACCGGGGATCGAACTACGGACCTCAGTGTGTGAGCTGAACAATCGATATACGGGATGCTAGGCTACGGTACACTAGGCTGCGGGACACTAGGCTACGGTACACTAGGCTACGGTACACTAGGCTACGGTACACTAGGCTACGGTACACTAGGCTACGGTACACTAGGCTGCGGGACACTAGGCTACGGTACACTAGGCTACGTACACTAGGCTGCGGGACACTAGGCTGCGGTAACACTAGGCTGCGGTACACTAGGCTACGGTACACTAGGCTGCGGGACACTAGGCTGCGGTACACTAGGCTACGGTACACTAGGCTGCGGGACACTAGGCTGCGGTACACTAGGCTGCGGTACACTAGGCTACGGTACACTAGGCTGCGGTACACTAGGCTGCGGTACACTAGGCTACGGTACACTAGGCTGCGGGACACTAGGCTGTGGTACACTAGGCTGCGGGACACTAGGCTACGGTACACTAGGCTACGGTACACTAGGCTACGGTACACTAGGCTGCGGTACACTAGGCTGCGGTACACTAGGCTACGGTACACTAGGCTGCGGTACACTAGGCTGCGGTACACAGGCTACGGTACACTAGGCTGCGGTACACTAGGCTACGGTACACTAGGCTGCGGGACACTAGGCTACGGTACACTAGGCTGCGGGGCACTAGGCAACGGTACACTAGGCTGCGGGACACTAGGCTACAGTACACTAGGCTGCGGTACACTAGGCTACGGTACACTAGGCTGCGGGACACTAGGCTACGGGACACTAGGCTGTGGGACACTAGACTAAGGGACACTAGGCTGCGGGACACTAAATTACGGTACACTAGGCTGCGGGACACTAGGCTACGGGACACTAGGCTGCAGGACACTAGACTACGGGACACTAGGCTGTGGGACACTAGGCTGTGGGACACTAGACTACAGGACACTAGGCTGTGGGACACTAGGCTACGAGACACTAGGCTGCGGGACACTAGGCTACGGTACACTAGGCTGCGGGACACTAGGATACGGTACACTAGGCTGTGGGACACTAGGCTGCGGGACACTAGGCTACGGTACACTAGGCTGCGGGGCACTAGGCTACGGTACACTAGGCTGCGGGACACTAGACTACGGGACACTAGACTGCGGGACACTAGGCTGCGGGACACTAGACTACGGGACACTAGGCTGTGGGACACTAGGCTATGAGACACTAGGCTGCGGGACACTAGGCTACGGTACACTAGGTTGCGGGACACTAGGCTGCAGGACACTAGGCTATGGGACACTAGGCTACGGGACACTAGGCTGCGGGACACTAGGCTGCAGGACACTAGGCTACGGGACACTAGGCTACGGGACACTAGGCTACGGGACACTAGGCTGCAGGACACTAGGCTACGGGACACTAGGCTACGGGACACTAGGCTGCGGGACACTAGGCTGCAGGACACTAGGCTACGGGACACTAGGCTACGGGACACTAGGCTGCGGGACACTAGGCTGCAGGACACTAGGCTGCGGGACACTAGGCTGTGGGACACTAGGTTGCGGGACACTAGGCTGTGGGACACTAGGCTATGGGACACTAGGCTGCGGGACACTAGGCTGTAGGACACTAGGCTGCGGGACACTAGGCTGCGGTACACTAGGCTGCGGTACACTAGGCTGCGGGACACTAGGCTGCGGGATACTTGGCTACGGGACACTAGGCTGCGGGACACTAGGCTGCAGTACACTAGGCTGCGGGACACTAGGCTGCGGGACACTAGGCTGCGGTACACTAGGGTATGGGACACTAGGCTACGGGACACTAGGCTGCGGGACACTAGGCTACGGGACACTAGGCTGCGGGACACTAGGCTACGGGACACTAGGCTGCAGGACACTAGGCTGCGGGACACTAGGCTACGGTACACTAGGCTGCGGGACACTAGGCTACGGTACACTAGGCTGCGGGACAATAGGCTACGGTACACTAGGCTGCGGGACACTAGGCTACGGTACACTAGGCTGCGGGACACTAGGCTGCGGGACACTAGGCTGCGGGACACTAGGCTGCGGGACACTAGACTGCGGGACACTAGGCTATGGGACACTAGGCTGCGGGACACTAGGCTGCGGGACACTAGGCTGCGGGACACTAGGCTGCGGGACACTAGGCTACGGGACACTAGGCTGCGGGACACTAGGCTACGGGACACTAGGCTACGGGACACTAGGCTGCGGGACACTAGGCTGCGGGACACTAGGTTACGGGACACTAGGTTACGGGACACTAGGCTACGGGACACTAGGCTGCGGGACACTAGGCTGCGGGACACTAGGCTGCGGGACACTAGGCTACGGGACACTAGGCTACGGGACACTAGGCTACGGGACACTAGGCTGCGGGACACTAGGCTGCGGGACACTAGGCTACGGGACGCTAGGCTACGGGACACTAAGCTACGGGACACTAGGCTACGGGACACTAGGCTGGGGACACTAGGCGCGGGACACCTAGGCTACGGGACACTAGGCTACGGGACACTAAGCTACGGGACACTAGGCTACGGGACACTAGGCTACGGGACACTAGGTTACGGGACACTAGGCTACGGGACACTAGGCTGCGGGACACTAGGCTGCGGGACACTAGGCTACGGGACACTAGGCTACGGGACACTAAGCTACGGGACACTAGGCTACGGGACACTAGGCTGCGGGACACTAGGCTACGGGACACTAGGCTACGGGACACTAGGCTTCGGGACACTAGGCTACGGGACACTAGGCTACGGGACACTAAGCTACGGGACACTAGGCTACGGGACACTAGGCTGCGGGACACTAGGCTACGGGACACTAGGCTACGGGACACTAGGCTGCGGGACACTAGGCTGCGGGACACTAGGCTACGGGACACTAAGCTACGGGACACTAGGCTACGGGACACTAGGCTACGGGACACTAGGCTGCGGGACACTAGGCTACGGGACACTAAGCTACGGGACACTAGGCTACGGGACACTAGGCTACGGGACACTAGGCTGCGGGACACTAGGCTGCGGGACACTAGGCTACGGGACACTAGGCTGCGGGACACTAGGCTACGGGACACTAGGCTGCGGGACACTAGGCTACGGGACACTAAGCTACGGGACACTAGGCTACGGGACACTAGGCTACGGGACACTAGGCTACGGGACACTAGGCTACGGGACACTAGGCTGCGGGACACTAAGCTACGGGACACTAGGCTACGGGACACTAGGCTGCGGGACACTAGGCTACTGCTTAATCTGTTGCAAGCAAATTTACGATACTAGCTTAATATGTCTTGTACTTTATTATCATTACTAAGATACTCTGACTTATCACATTGATTATACTATCTTTGTTTAGCAAATAATTTTCAAGATAGTGACCATAAGACTGACCACATTGCTTTTGGTTTGATCCGTGTCCGTGTGTCTGCCAAATTTCCAGAATTACTTGTAAACAAACCTAAGCCCGGCTACTACATCATTGTGTGATGGAAGTCATTGGAATTATACATTAATTCCTTTCTGATTACCGTCCACAGGGTGGGTATTGGGGTGCAAGAAAAAAAATCACTTCGGCCGCAAAATTTAAACCTAATAAGCTCTTAGTTTCTTAATATCAGTACCTGGCATCTTCAGTTTGCATGTTGATAGTTATTATGTGATTAAAACACAGAGGTAGTGACGTGATTTTACATTTTGTGACTAAAGCTGCCAGCCCAGCGTGTACCCCATATCCAGCCGGTGACGGGTATCCCTTGAGCATATGGATACATAAAAGCCTAGGAACTAATCCCCAAAGACGTTAGCAGTGTACCTGGATATATATCTATTATGTCTCTCAGGCAACAAAAAACGTAAAGATGTGGCTTAGCATGGAATATGAATGCTACTGGGAGCTCACTGACATTATATGCACAAAGGGCCCAGCACCTCAAACTTCAGGATCACTTGTATGTGTAGTGAGTTTAATATCTATATTATGCACCCCTTACCCATGCTGTGGACGGTAGTCAACAGATTACAGAGCCATAACCATGCTGTGGACGGTGGTCGAAAGATTAGAGCCACATCATTGGTGTAGGGACTAGGCCCCAGAGTTTTGATAGCTTAGCAAGTTACAGTAGGTTAGGTTAGGTAAGGTTTTTTGCCCCAAGGAAAAAAAAAGTTTTCCTTAAGGGCCTTTGGAAAAATAAACCCCTCCGGGGAGTTTTTGGGCATTCCCCCAAAAAGGCCCTTCCCTTTCGCCCCCTCCCCCCTTTAAATATTAAAGTTTGATTTAAAAACTTTTTTTTTAATTCCCCAGTGGGGACGGGGGGTCCCGGGGAAAAAAACCCAGGGGGGAAGGTTTTAAACCCAACTTGGGTTGGCAATGCCCCCCAAAATTTTTTTATTTTCTTCGGTATTGTTGGTAATTTTCAAAAAATTTTTTGGGGTTGAAAAAAAGGGAGTTTTTTCAAAGGCCCCCCGCTGCGCCCCTCCCCCCCTTAAAAACCTATTTAATTTTTTTTTTTTTAAATTACATAAACCCCCTTAAAAAATTTGCCCCCTTTTAACCCTTTAAATTTTCCCCCTTTGTAAGGAAAAATTTTGGGGCTTTGTTGTGAAAACACGATTTTTGAAGGGGAATAAAAGAATTTGTGTGGGAACTTTTACTTTTTTTTTTAAAAACTTTTAAACCTTTGAGAAAAATCGGTTTTTAAAAAATTTTAAAGAGGAAAATGGGTTACTTGGGGAGGAAATTTGGTTGTTATTTTTGGAGGAACTGGTGTTTTTTTTGGGGGAACCGGTGTTACTTTTGGGAGGAACGGTTTTTAATTTTGAGGGGAATTTTTAAAATTTTAAAGGGGAACTGGTGTTTTTTTGAGAAACTGGTTTTTTTGAGAGGAACGGGTGTTACTTTGTGGGGAAACGGTGTTACTTTGGAGGAACTGGTTTAACTTGGGGGAAAAGGGTGTTACTTTGGGGGAAAATTTGGTTTTAACTTTAGGGGAACTGGTTTTTACTTTGGGGAACTGGGGTTACTTTGGGGGAAAACTGGTGTTTTTTTTGGGGGAAAAGGTTTTAAATTTGTGGGGAAAAGGTTTTACTTTTTTGGGAAAACTGGTGTTATTTTGGGAAGGAACTGGTTTTATTTTTAGGGGAAACGGGTTTTTCCTTTGGGGGAAATGGGGTTACTTTGGGAACTGGTTTTTCTTTAAAGGGGAAGGGTTGTTCCCTTTTGGGGGAAAAACGGGTTACTTTGAGGGAACGGGTGTTTTTTGAGGGGAACTGGTTTTTTTTTGGAGGAACTGGTTTTTCTTTGAGAGAGAACGGGTTTGTTTTTTGTGAGGAACTTGTTATTTTGGGAGAGAACTGGTGTTTCTTTGAGAGGAACTGGTTTTTTCTTTGAGAGGAAGGGTGTTACTTTGAGGGGAAAACGGTGTACTTTGGAGGAAGGGTGTTTTTTTTAAAGGGGTATGGTTTTTCTTTGAGAACGGGTTTTTTTTAAAGGGGACCGGTTTTAATTTGGGGGAAAACTGGTGTTACTTTAAAGGGGAAAACTGGTTTTCTTTTAAAGGGGAACGTTTTTCTTTAAAGGGGAAACTGGTGTTTTTTTTGGAGGGGAAATTTTTTTGGGGGTTTCTTTAAAAGGGGGAACGGGTTTTTCCCTGTGAGGGGAACCTGGGTTACTTTTAAAGGGGAAAAGGGTTTGTTTTCTGTAAAGGGGAAGGGGGTGTTATTTTGAGGGGAACGGGTTTTTCTTTGAGGGAACGGGTTTTATTTTTAAAATTGTTTCTTTAAAGGGGGAACGGGTGTTTTTTTGGGAGGAATTTGGTGTTACTTTGAAAAAAACTGGTGTTCCCCTTTTGGGGAACTGTGTTTTCTTTGAAAGGAAATGGTTTTTATTTTGGAAAAACGGGTTTTATTTTGGGAAAGAAATTGGTTTTCTTTGAAAAAAGGGGAAAAACGGGTTACTTTGTGGGGAAATGGTTTACTTTAAAGGGGAACGGTTTATTTTGGAAGGAACTGGGGGAATTTTTAGGGGAACTGGTGTTACTTTGTGAGGAACGGGTTTTTACTTTGAAGGGGAACGGGTGTTTTTTTAAGGAATGGTTTTTACTTTGAAAATTTTTAAAAACCCCTTTTGGGTTTTTTTTTGTTACTTTTGGGGAAATGGTGTTATTTTAAAGAGGAACTTTTTTACTTTGGGAAAAAAGGGTGTTACTTTAAAGGGAAGGGTGTTACTTTGAGAGGAACTGGTTTTTCCCTTTGTAGGAACTGGGGGTTACTTTGAGGGGAACGTTTTAAATTTGAGAGGAACTGGTTGTTACTTTGAGGGGGAACGGGGTTTTTTCTTTGAGGGGAAAACGGGGTGTTTTTTGTGAAATGGGGGTTACTTTGAGGGGAACTGGTGTTACTTTAGGGGAAAAATTGTTTTTAAATTGAAGGAATGGTTTTTACTTTGAGAGGAACGGGTTTACTTTTTTGAGGAATTTGGGTTACTTTTGAGGAACGGGTTTTAATTTTGGGGGGGGAACTGGTGTTATTATTTGTGGGGAAAAGGTGTTACTTTGAGGAACGGGGTTTACTTTGAAAAAAAATTGGTGTTTCTTTGAAAATGATTTTAATTTTGGGAGGAACGGGTGTTACTTTGAAAAGGAACGGGTTTTTTCTTTGAGAGGAACGGGGTTTTAAAACTTTGAGGGGAACGGGTGTTACTTTGAGGGGAACGGGTTTGTTTCTGGGGAAGGAAGGGTGTTCTTTGTGAGGAAATGGTTTTTTTGAAAACTGGTTTACTTTTTTGGGGAACTGGTTTACTTTGAGGGGGGAACGGGTTTACTTTAAAGGGGAACTGGTTTTATTTTTGAAGGAACTGGTGTTATTTTGTGAGGAACGGGTTTTTCTTTGAGAGGAACTGGTGTTATTTTGGAGAGGAACTGGTTTACTTTAAAGGGGAAAACGGGTGTTATTTTTTGGGGAACGGGGGTTATTTTGAGAGGAACGGGTGTTACTTTGTGGGGAACTGGTGTTACTTTGAGGGAACGGGTTGTTCTTTGAGGGGAACGGGTTGTTACTTTGGGGGAAAAACGGGTTTTATTTTGAGGGAAAAACGGGTGTTACTTTGAAAACGGTGTTACTTTGAGGGGAAAAGGGTGTTTCTTTGAGGGGAACGGTGTTACTTTGTGAGGAACGGGTTTTACTTTAAAGGGGAAAAGGGGGGTTACTTTGAGGGGGAAACGGGTGTTTTTGAGGGGAACTTTTTTTATTTTGAGGGGAAAAGGGTTTTAAACTTTGGGGGGAACGGGTGTTACTTTGTGAAAAATGGTTATTTTGTGAGGAACGGTTTTTACTTTGTGGGGGGAACCCTGGTTTTTCTTTGGGGAAACGGGTTTTTCTTTGAGGGAAAAGGGTTTGTTTTCTTTAAAGGGGAAACTAAAGTTATTTTGGAAAAAACTGGGTTACTTTGTAAGGAATGTTTTATTTTAAGGAAGGGTTTTATTTTGAGGGGAAACGGTGTTACTTTGAAGGAACGGGTTTGTTATTTTGAGGAACTGGGTTTCTTTGGGGGAACTGGTTTACTTTGTGAGGAACTGGTTTTTTATTTTTGTGGGGAAAGGTGTTTCTTTGAGAGGAACTGGTTTTTCTTTGGGGGAAAATGGTTTTAAACTTTGGAAAAAAGGGGGTTAAATTTTGGGTGGGGGAAACTGGTTTACTTTAAAGGGGGAACGGTTTTTTTTTGAGGGGAACGGGGTGTTTTTTTGAGAGGAACTGGTTTTTTTTTTTTTACTTTGAGGGGAAAATTTGGTTTTTTACTTTGAGAGGAACTGGGTTATTTTGGGGGAAAACTGGTGTTTCTTTTGAGGGGAAACGGGTTTGTTTCTTTGAGGGGAACGGGGTGTTACTTTGAGGGGATCGGGTGTTTTTTTTGGGAAGGGAACTGGTGTTTCTTTTGAGGGGAACTGATTTACTTGAGAGGAACGGGGGTTTTTTTCTGTAAAGGGGAAAACTGGTTTTACTTTGGGGGGAAAGGGTGTTTCTGTAGGGAACTGGTGTTATTTTGAGGGAAAATGGTGTTTCTGTGAGGGGGGAACGGTTTTAAACTTTAAAGGGGAACTGGTGTTTATTTTTGAGGGGAAATTTGGTTTTTTAATTTTTGTGAGGAACGGGTGTTTCTTTGAGAGGAATGGTGTTACTTTGAGGGGGAACTGGTGTTACTTTGGGGGAAGGGTGTTACTTTGTGGGAACGGTTTTCTTTGAAGGAACGGGGTTGTTACTTGAAAAAAACTGTTTTACTTTGTGGGGAAAAAAGGGTTTTTACTTTGGGGGAAATTTGGTTTTTACTTTGTGAGGAACGGGTTTATTTTAAAGGGGAAAAGGGTTGTTATTTTTTGAGGGGAAAACGGTGTTATTTTGGAGGGAAAACTGGTGTTATTTTTGTGAGGAACTGGTTTTTATTTTGGGGAAGGAACGGGGTTTTTAACTTTAAAAGGAACGGGGTGTTACTTTGAGGGGAAACCCGGTGTTACTTTGTGGGGAACGGTTTTTTACTTTTGAGGAACTGGTGTTACTTTGGGGGGAACTGGTGTTACTTTGAAGGAACTGGTTTCCCTTTGGAGGAACGGGTTTTTTACTTTGGAGGAACTGGTTTTTTACTTTAGAGGACTGGTTTTCTTTGAGAGGAACGGTGTTACTTAAAGGGGAAACTGGTGTTTTTTTTAGGGGAAAAGGGGTGTTACTTGGGGGAAACGGGGTTTTTTTACTTTGAGAGGAATGGTGTTACTTTGAGGGGAAAATGGAGTTTTTTTTGGAGGAACGGGGGAAATTTAAAGGGGAAAGGTTTTACTTTGTGGGGAAACTGGTGTTACTTTGAGGGGAAAACTGGTTTATTTTTGTGAGGAAACGGTTTTACTTTGTGGGGAACTTTGTACTTTGTGAGGAACTGGTGTTACTTTGTGGGGAACCCTTGGTGTTACTTTGAGAGGAACGGGTGTTACTTTGAAGGAACGGGTTTTTATTTTTTGGGGAATTTGGTGTTACTTTGTGGGGAACTGGTGTTATTTTGGGGAGGAACGGGTGTTTTTTTTTGGGGGAAACCCTGGTTTCCTTTTTGAGGGGAAAGGTTTTTAATTTTGAGAGGAACTGGGTTACTTTAAAGGGGAAACGGGTTTTTATTTTTTAAAGGGGAAACGGGTGTTACTTTTTGGGGGAACTGGTGTTTTTTTTGTGGGGAATTTGGTTTTACTTTAAAGGGGAAAACTTTTTTAACTTTGAGGGGGAAACTGGTGCCCTTTTTGGGTGGAATTGGTGTTACTTTTTTGGAACTGGTGTTACTTTAAGGAACGGGTTTTTATTTTGTGGGGAAAAGGGTTAAACTTTGAAGGAACTGGTGTTATTTTGAGAGGAACTGGGTTACTTTGGAGGAACGGGTGTTACTTTGAGGGGGAAGGGTGTTACTTTGTGGGGCGGGTTTTTCTTTGTGAGGAACGGGTGTTACTTTGAGGGAAACTGGTTTTTATTTGTGAGGAATTGGTTTTTCCTTTGTGGGGAAAAATGGTGTTACTTTGGAGGAACGGGTGTTATTTTTGAGGGGAAAATTTGGGTTTCTTTGAGAAAACTGGTTTTAAACTTTGATAGGAACGGGTTTGTTATTTGTGGGGAAAAGGGGTGTTACTTGAAAAGAACGGGTTTTTTCTTTGAGAAGAACTGGTTTTAAATTTGGGGAAGAGGGTGTTATTTTGAGGGAACGGGTTTTATTTTAAAAAGGAACGGGTGTTACTTTGGAAGAAACTGGGGGTTCCCTTTGAGGGGAACTAAATTTTTCTTTGAGAAAAAATGGTTTACTTTAGGGAAACCTGAATTTACTTTGAAAAATTTGGTGTTACTTTGAGGGGAACGAATTTTACTTTGAGAAAAACTGGTGTTTTTTTAAAAGAAAAACGGTGTTTTTTTAGGGGAAACTGGTTTTATTTTTGAGAAAAAAAGGGGGTTACTTTGAGAAAAAATGGTGTTACTTTGAGAAAAAACGGGTGTTATTTTGAAAAAAAAACTGAATTTTATTTTGAAAAAAACGGGGTTACTTTGAAAAAATTGAAGTTATTTTGGGGAAATTATTTATCTAAAAGAAACTGTTTTTTCCTTATACTTTTTTCAGGGACATTTACTTTTGTGTATATATTTTGGGCGTTTGAACACCCGCATGGGTTTTAAACGCTTTTCCCTTGCGCATAAAATTAAATTTTAAAAACCCTTGCCCCCGGGGTTTTAATTTTTGGGTTATGGAAAATCCCGCCCATAACGTATAATTCTTTAAAGGTTGGGATTTTTCCTTCATTGTTTTCTCCCACCGAATTTGTTTTCCCCTTCCCTTTTGGGGTTTTGCAAGGGTTTGGGTTTCACGGGTCCTAGCCCCGGCCTCTTCACGGGTTCCACTAGGTCCCCTTTTTCCCTTCCCCATGCCCTTTTCTTAACTCTTTTTAAAGCTGTGTAGGATCCTCCCTTCTTTACTTTCACTCTCCAGATTTTTTCCACTTCCGGGAAAACTGTTTTGTCTGAAAAAGGCCCCTAACACCCGTAAATCTTCGGTTTTGAGGTTTGGGTATTTTATTCACAGGGGATTTATTTTTGTGCTTGTAACTTGCGTAATTTTGAAAAACAAGATTTTTTAAAATGTTTTTTTTTTGCATGGTTTGAGCCCCCTTTCAGTATCTCTTCGAAAACTGTGTTGTGTTTGGGGCTGCCCAAGGGAACAAATTTTGGTAGCCTTTTTATTCATACAAAATATGACACCTTTTGTGTTTGACTAAGGAAAAGCTTGTGCTGGGGTTGCATTTGCTGACAGGACAAATTTTTTGGTATTTAAATGCTCACTGGGCTTGACACGTACGGGGAAAACCCTTAAAGTTACGCTGGAACTGTGGAGAGAACTTTAAGAAAAAAGGGTTTTGCACGGACGCACCCTGGCGGCCTTTTGCAGGGGGTCACCTGACCTAATTTGTTTGTCCCTTTTTTCTTCTGGTAAGTAAAGAATACAGTCAGGGTTCACCCCAATGAAACCCTGGTGGAGCTGAAAATTTTCCCATCACTGAAGCATTTCACATATAACACCAGTTTTTGCTGCAAGCGTCGGGACCAAAAAGGACAATCACATCGTTTTTGCCGAGAAACCGAGGGACGAAACTAAAGTGACCTTAATGCACACAAACCCACATAAACTGAATAAAAATCCGATCAAAGCTACACTCGGAAAGATTATTACAATGAATTTTAGTTTTATCCCTTTTAAAATTCAGGTAGGGGTTTATTGGTTTCTCTGAAATTTTACAAGTTTAAAACCTTTTTTTGGGGATTTTAAAGAATTCTTGACTCACAAAATATAATGACACATGTTTTTCCCCACCGCCCCCCCCCTGCTCATTAATATAAAATATATATCCCAATTTTGTCCATGATGAGCGGGTTTACTTGCAGCCTTTATGACCCTGTGGGGTCGATGGGGCCTTCAAATCTTTTAAGTAAACAGCTAACCAAATAAAGTTTAAAACAAAAACTTTTAAACATTAAAAGGGGGAGTCCATAGAGTTTTTAAAGAAATTACCCACGGGGACGCTAACCCGTAGGGATTTTTACAGCCCCTTTATTGGGGGTAAAATTGGAAAATTTAAAACCCAAATTTCCCATTCAAGCCCCCTAAATTGCTTAAAGGAACCCTCTTGAGGGAAGGAGAAGTACGAAAACCGGTTACAGGTTATAAAAGGTTTATCACCAAGGAAAAAAAAAAATGCCCAAGATTTGGGCTGTTATATTTTTTTTAAGGGGGTATGTTCTCTCACAGCGTGAGTGCCCCGGGCCTCTCCAGGAACCCAAAAACCCTTTTTTATAAAAAACTGTGGGGTTCCCCGGAGATCCCCCCCTTTGTATCAAACCAATTCCCCCAATACCCCGGGCCCACCTGCTGCGGTATATAACCCCCTACGGTTTTGTAATAGATTTTTTGGATGATTTGGAACAAACCCCCCCGAGTAAATTTTATAGAGGCCAGAACGTTGTGTATTTTTTAAAAAAATGGGTTGGAATAAATACTTGAGTAGATGGGGGGTGGGTGTGGTTAGCCCTTGATAGCTTTGGCTCCCGGTGGGTTTTCCGTTTCCTCCCCTTAAGCCCAATGTGACCTAAACCTGCGGGTTGGGGTGCTTTGGCTTAACCCGGTAGGAGACTTGGACCGGCCCGCGGGGCCCTTTTTGGCCGGGTTGCAGTGCCCTTTTCGTTCTTATGTTCTTATTTTAACCCCCTACCCCCCTACTAAAAGCATCGACCCCGAGGTGAGGCCTGATGGGGGTGCAGTGGGAAAAAAAAAAGGGGTTTGGGGCTTTGGGCGTGGGTTTACCGAAAGTTTTTGTAGTCTACACGTGAACTGCCAGGTGGGGTTTAAACCTTTTTATGTTATAATTAACCTAACCTAAGAACGCAATGTAAATACTAGTAACCAACACTAAATTTTAAATGAGCTAGTAAAAACCGAACACTAAGGGGAAAATGAGCGGGTAAAAACCCCCAACATAAATGTAAATGAGCTGGTAAAACCGCACCCAAAAAGTGTAAATGACGGGTAACCACACATTTTAAAGTGAAAGAGCTGGTAGACCACACACTAAGTGAAATGAGCGGGTAAAACCCCCACATAAATGTAAATGAGTTGGGTGGGCCCACACACTAAATGAAAATGACTGGTAGTCGCACATTTAGAGGAAAATTGAGCTGGTAGCCCACACAAAAGGGGTAAATGAGGGTAACCCACACTAAATTGTAAATGACTGGCCCCCACAAAATAAAGTAAACCCAATAAGACAACACGGCTTCAACGGAAAAAACCCAAAACCCTTTAAAAGCTGCCCAGTCCCGGAAGGGCCCTTTTTAAGTAATAA
Source organism: Cherax quadricarinatus (assembly GCF_026875155.1). Classification (NCBI taxonomy): domain Eukaryota; kingdom Metazoa; phylum Arthropoda; class Malacostraca; order Decapoda; family Parastacidae; genus Cherax; species Cherax quadricarinatus. Next base: position 1,857,547 of record NC_069429.1, on the reverse strand, counting down.
ACCTGATTCCCCTACAATACCCCAGACCCTGCGTATACAGGTTTCCCAACACCTGGACACGGGGAATATTAAAATTTTTTTTTCCCCACACGGGAGTTTTTTGGTCATCTGACAGAGGCCTTCCACTGGCTTACCACCCCCCCCTTTAAAATTTTTTAAGAGTTAAAATTTTTTTATTTCATTACTTTGATTACCTTTGAAAAAAATTTCGAGATTATATCTACTCTCTGAGCCCGGTCATGGGCCAGGATCGTCTGGTGCTCGCCTGGTCAAACCAGGCTGTTGCTGCTGGGGACCGCTGGCCCCACATATCCATCACAGCCTGGTTGATCTGGCCCCTGGTGAAGATATTGTCTATTTTCCCTCTTGAAGGCTTCAACACTTGTTCCGCAGTGTTTCTGATATCTTCGGGTTTAGATGTTGAAAAGTCTGGGCCCCCGCAGGGTTGATACAGTGTTCTCTTATTGTGCCCACCGCACCCCTGCTCATTAGATATATATATTTTTATATTATATATATATATATTTTATATATATATATTTATATATATATAATATATTATAATAAGATCAGAGTAAAACACGTTACATCACGTTATGCAGAAAAAACCACTGTGAAAAATATTGGAATTCCAAGGTCCTTGATAATGTGAGAAATTACGAAATCGTTTTGAATTTCACTTTTTTCACGTGGTTGTACTGCCCCATATTTTTAATATATATATTTATATATATTATATATATATATTTTAATATTTTTTATAATATATATATTTATATATATATATATATAAAATATGTCGTGCCGAATAGGCAGAACTTGCGATCTTGGCTTAAATAGCAACGCTCATCTTGCCATATAGGACAAGTGAAAATTCGTGTATGCAATAATTTCGCCAAAATCATTCTGAACCTAACGAAAAAATATATTTTCACTGTGTTTGTTTAGTTTTAAATTATTGTAAAAAAATCTAAAATATATTTAGTTGGGTTAGGATAAAATAAATTGTTTTGTTATAATAAGGTTAGGAGTTTTTAAGATCATTTTTGGTTTCAAAATTAATTTTTTTACATTAAAATTAATGAAAAAATTAACTTTAAACGTATAAGGAACATTTTAGAAAGGGCTTAATTTTAAATGAGTTCTTTCTAATGACCAGTTTTACATATTCGGCACGACATATATATATATATATATATATATATATTATATTATATATATATATATATATATATATTTATATATATTTTCCCACCGAGGCAGGGTGGCCCAAAAAAAACAAACGAAGTTTCTCCTTTTAAATTTAGTAATTTATCAGGAGAAGGGGTTACTAGGCCCCTTGCTCCGGCATTTTAGTCGCCTCTTACAACACGCATGGCTTACGGAGGAAGAATTCTGTTCCCCTTCCCCCTGGAGGTAAGGAAATAAACAAGAAACAAGAATTAGAAAGAAATAGAAGAAAAACCCAGAGGGGTGTGTATATATTTAAATAAACGTGTACATGTATGTGTAGTGTGACCTAAGTGTAAGTAGAAGTAGCAAGGGCGTACCTGTAATCTTGCATGTTTATGAGACAGACAAAAGACATCAGCAATCCTACCAAACATGTAAAACAATTACAGGTTTTCGTTTTACACTCACTTTGGGAGGACGGTAGTACCTCCTGGGTGGTTGCTGTTCTACACCTACTACCCCAGGACGGTAGTACCTCCCTGGGTGGTTGTCTACCAACCTACTACCACAGGACGGTAGTACCCCCCGGGTGGTTGCTGTCTACCAACCTATACCACAGGACGGTAGTACCTCCCTGGGGGGTTGCTGTCTACCAACCTACTACCACAGGACGGTAGTACCTCCCTGGGTGGTTGTTGTTACCAGCCTACTACCCACAGGACGGTAGTACCTCCTGGGTGGTTGTTGTTTTACCAACCTACTACCACAGGACGGTAGTACCTCCCTGGGTGGTTGTTTTTCTACCAACCTATACCACAGGACGGTAGTACCTCCCTGGGTGGTTGATTTTCTACCACCCTACTACCACGGGGAACGGTAGTACCTCCCTGGGTGGTTGCTTTTCTACCAACCTACTACCACAGGACGGTGTACCTCCCTGGGTGGTTGATGTCTACCAGCCTACTACCACAGGATGGTAGTACCTCCCTGGGCGGTTGCTGTCTACCAGCCTACTACCACAGGACGGTAGTACCTCCCTGGGTGGTTGTCTACCAACCTACTACCACAGGACGGTAGTACCTCCCTGGGCGGTTGCTGTCTACCAACCTACTACCACAGGACGTTAGTACCTCCCTGGGTGGTTGATGTCTACCAGCCTACTACCACAGGATGGTTAGTACCTCCCTGGCGGTTGCTGTCTACCAGCCTACTTACCACAGGACGGTAGTACCTCCCTGGGTGGTTGTCTACCAACCTAACTACCACAGGGACGGTTTAGTACCTCCCTGGGTGTTGTTGTCTACCAACCTACTACCACAGGACGGTAGTACCTCCCTGGGTGGTTGCTGTCTACCAACCTACTATCACAGGACGGTAGTACCACCCTGGGTTGTTTGCTGTCTAACCAACCTACTACCACAGGACGGTAGTACCTCCCTGGGTGGTTGCTGTCTACCAACCTACTACCACAGGACGGTAGTACCTCCCTGGGTTGTTGCTGTCTACAACCTACTACCACAGGGACGGTAGTACCTCCCTGGGTGGTTGCTGTCTACCATCTACTACCACAGGACGGTAGTACTTCCCTGGGTGGTTGCTGTCTACCAACCTACTACACAGGACGGTAGTACTTCCCTGGGTGGTTGCTGTGTACCAAACCTACTACCACAGGACGGTAGTACTTCCCCCTGGTGGTTGCTGTGTACCACCTACTTACCACAGGACTGTAGTACCTCCCTGGGTGGTTGCTGTTACCAACCTACTACCACAGGACGGTAGTACCCCTGGGCGGTTGCTGTCTACCAACATACTACACAGGACGGTAGTACCTCCTTGGGTGGTTGCTGTCTACCAGCCTACTACCAGGACGGTAGTACCTCCTGGGTGGTTGCTGTCTACCAGCCTACTACCACAGGACGGTAGTACCTCCCTGGGTTGTTGTTGTCTACCAACCTACTACCACAGGACGGTAGTACCTCCCTGGGTGGTTGCTGTCTACCAACCTACTACCACAGGACGGTAGTACCTCCCTGGGTGGTTGTTGTCTACCAACCTACTACCACAGACGGTAGTACCTCCCTGGGTGGTTGTTGTCTACCAACCTACTACCAGGACGGTAGTACCACCCTGGGTGGGTGCTGTCTACCAGCCTACTACCACAGGACGGTAGTACCTCCCTGGGTGGTTGTTGTCTACCAGCCTACTTTTCACAGGACGGTAGTACCCCTGGGTGGTTGCTGTCTACCAACCTACTACCACAGGACGGTAGTACCACCCTGGGTGGGTGCTGTCTACCAGCCTACTACCACAGGACGGTAGTACCTCCCTGGGTGGTTGTTGTCTACCAGCCTACTACCACAGGACGGTAGTACCTCCCTGGGTGGGTTGCTGTATACCAGCCTACTACCTACAATATATAAAATATATATATATATATATATATAATATATATATATATATATATATTATATATATATATATATATTAATATATATACATACATACATACATACATAGAAGAGGAGTCGCGGTGCAGAATACCAAGCCGAGATAAAAGGCGACCCAGCGCTCACTAACACAGCCGCTAATGTGAGGTAGAAAATAGAACACAGTGGTGGAAGCATTTGTCAGTATTTCGGAGCATTCACACAAGTACTACGACACGGTGTTGGGGGACTGTGACACGGTGTTGGGGGACTGTGACACGGTGTTGGGGACTGTGGGAGGGTGTAAAGGGCTATGACACGGTGTTAGGGGGCTACAGTATGGTGTTAGGGGCTACGACAGTGTTGGGGACTGTGACGCGGTATTAGGGGCTACATTACGGTGTTAGGAGGATACAATACGGTGTTAGGGGCTGCGACATGGTGTTAGGGGCAACGACACGGTGTTAAGAGAATACAATACGGTGTTAGGGGCTACGACACGGTGTTAGGGGGCTACGACCGGTGTTAAGGGTTGCGACTTGGTGTTTGGGGCTACGACACGGTGTTAAGGGTTACGACATAGTGTTTGGGGCTATGACACGGTGGTTTTAGAGGCTACGACAGGGGTCCAGGACTACAACACGGGCCCCAAAGAACCCAAAGGGTCAAACCCTAGGGACAACAGTCTTTTAGGGGTTTGGGAATAGGGAGGTGCGTACCCTGGAGTGCTGTAAACACCCTATGCTACTACAACTTTTAACAAACTGTTACTATTACTATTTTTTAATATACATTACTAACTACAAAATGTTACTTTTAATACTACATTACTAAATACTACTGTTACTACAAATTACAAATATTACTATTACTACTACTACTATTTATTACAAATTTAATATTTTAACAAATACTTTTACAAACCAAATTAAATTTTAAATTAAACTACTACTACTGTTCTTTTACTATTTACTATTACTATTATATTACTACTACTACTACTGGTTACTACTATACTACTTTTTACAATATTTAACTACAAATTATTACTATATTTACTGTTAAAATCCTACTGTTATTTCCCTATTATAAAATTACTTTTACAACTACTACTTTTTCTACTAAATTTTATTTACTACTACTTTTTACTATTTAATACGTTTCTATTTTTATTTTTAACAAATACTATTATTACTACCACTGTTACTACTTTACTACAATTTTAAATCCCTACAAATTTTTTCTGCTATTTACTTTTTACACAAATATTACTATTACTATTTCTGCTATTACCACTACAATGTTACTCTAATAGTGTTTCAATTTTATTAAACTACAAATATTACTACTACTACTGTTACTACAAATTATTTCTACTAAAAACTATACTATTTTACTCCCAAACTATTTTTTTCCCTACTATTATTACAATTACACTTCTGCAATTACCCTATTTCTTTGTTTACTATACTACTGTTCTCCCAACAATGTTTTACTTTTTATTTACTGTTTTTCCACTACTTCCTACTTTTTCAACTACTATTTTACTAATTACTACTGTTATTCCCAAACAATACTACAATTTAAATACTATTACAATATGCAATTCCCAACTACTACTACTGTTATTTACTACTCTGTACTACTATCCTGCTATTCCCAACAAACTATGTTATACTACTACTGTTTTTTTCTACTACTTTTAAACTATTCCTACTATTACCACTACAACTTTTGTTACTATTTATACTGTTTTACCATATTTACTAAAACTACTACATTACTACTACAACTTTTAAACTACTCTTTTTTACTACTATACTGTTAGTAAAAATTACTACAAAGCTTTTACCACTAAAATTATTATAAAAATATTATTACTTTTACTTCTACAGCTACTTTTTTTATAGAAATCTCTAAACAAAAATATTACTACTATATTACTCTACATTACCACTAAAATACTCCTGTTACTTTTTTCTACTTTTAAATACTTTTAAACTACTACTATTTTTTTCCACTACTAAATACGGGTTACTTTTAATACTTTTATTTATATTATATATATTATTTATTCCCAAATACTACTACAAAGTTCCCTTTTTACCTGTTACAACTATTACTATACACTTTTACCACTACTACTACCCCTGTTATATTACACTTTTAAAACTACATTACTACTCCCACTATTCCCCCTACTATATACTTTTAAACCTTTTAATTTACTACTGCAATTACCACTACTCCAAATTTAAAACCCACTTTTTTTTTCTATTATTTTGCAGTATTTCATTTTTTTTAATCTCAACTACTACTATTCCCAACTAGTTACTACAACTATGTTCCTACAAATATTATTACTACTACTACTGTTTACTAAAACTACTGTTATTTATATTTTTTACGACTACTTTGTTACTAACTACGTTACTACTACTTTTAAAAATACAAAGGTTACTACCACTGAAACTACCTTTTACTACTCAACTGTTACAAATAACTACTGTTACTATTTACTACAACTGTTACTACTACTTTTACTACTACTTTTTATAACTACTCTATGTTATACAACTACAAATGTTATTTACTATTTGCCCGGGTTTACTTTTATACAACTACTATTATTACTATACTGTTACTTAAAACTACTCCCAAATTACTATTTACTACTTTTTATATTACTACTACAATTAATTTACAAATATTTTTCCTACAAATAATGTTATTTACTACCCTGTTACTATACTATAATTCTACTACTACTGTTACTTTTATACTACTATTTATTATACAATTTATTTTAATACTACCACTTTTTACTACTACTACTTTTACTACTATTTACTGTTACAATTCCCCTACAACTTTATCCTCTATGTTTTACAAATTACTACTATTTAACTGTTACTACTCCCTGTTACTATTCAAAAAAATTTAAACTATTACTACTGTTACTAAACTACTTTTCTACTAGCTATTACCACTATATGTTATATCCCTTTTTTATACTATTATTTAACTCCCTTTACTTTTACTAACATTTATACTACTCCCTATTTATTTATACTATATTTTACAATTTACTATTTCTATACTACTACTTACTCCCTTACTCCCTACTACAACTACAACTTTTAAATCCCCTACTACTGTTATACTATTATTAATTTGTTACTACTACTATTTAAACTATTACTATTTACTTTTTCAACTAAAAATACTATACTCTTTTAATACTACTATGTTACTACTTTACTATTTACTGTTACAGCCCCTACAAATTTTATTTACAATTACAACTATTTGTTACTTTTATATACTATTTACTTTTTAAATACTACTTTTGTTACTTTTACCACTACAAAATTTTTATTTTACTGCATAGTTATACTACAACTATTTTTCCCTTTTTTAAATACTACTACTTTTTCCACAACTACTACTGTTACTACTACTAAACACTTTTTACAAACTTTTAAAAACTATTTTACTATACACTTTTTACTCCCTATTACTACAACAAATACTTTTTTCCTACAATTGTTATTTTAACCACTAACTATACTACTTCCGTTTTACTCCCTAAAAATTATTTCTACTTTTTCCTAACTACTGTTACTACTTGTTATACTATTATTACACTATGTTCCCAACTCTACTACTACTGTTATTTAACTTTTTCCCTGTTACTTACAAATTACTTTTACAAATCCTTTTTCCAAACTACTACTTTTTATATTACTACTTTTTACAAACTATTACAAATACTGAATAAAAAACCACTACTATTTTACTAAAAAAAAAATTTTTAACAAATTTACTTTCAGATACTCTTTTTAATAGTATCTTTTCAACTACTATTCCAACTACTGTTACTACTACTAGGTTACTAAAACTACTACTAAACTAAACTTTTACTTTTACTGTTTACTTTACTTTTTTAACAAATGCAAATTCCCCACTACTACTACTACTTTTAACTATTACTACTGTTACAACTATTACTATACTGCTATTACCACTATAACTACGTTACACAACTACTGTTACAAATACAATTTTACTACTGTTATTTACTATACTACTTCTACAATTAAAACTACTTTTTCCCAAATTACTAACATTTTAAACAAATTAAATACTTTTAAATACTATTTGCTTTTTACCCACTACTACTATTTTACAAACTTTCGGGTTAAACTACTATTAATACTACTGTTACAAATACTATTTACGTTTTTACTACTTTTGTTACAAATTTACTATATGCTTTTCCCCACTACTACTATTACAAACCCAAAAAAATTCCTATTACTTCTGCGCTATTCTTTTTTTTTGTTTTCTTTTTTTTAATTTACTATTTCTATTACTACTTCCATTACTACTACTACTACTGCTATTACTACTAATATTACTACTACTGCTGTGCTTGGGGAAACGCTAAATTCGTAAGGGGTCATACAGAGCCTGGCGAATAAGATGTAATAAGGGATGATCTAAGGACGGGAAAGATGCTTCTAGTTCCTTGGATGAAGAGCCCTGAGTGGCATCGTGACACCCCCCTTGAAGGGTAGGGGGAGGCGGGGGGGGGTGTTGAAAGTGAAGAGGGACATTTTACGAGACAGTGAGTGTTAAGTGTTAAGTGTAGTGGTGTTGGCACACTTAGAAACTGTGGAGAAATTATCTTCAGCGGCGAGAGAGAGGGGGTCTCAGCCCCCCTCCCTCTCGAAGCCTGCAGCTCCGTCTTGACTGTGTGTATGAGAGAGAGGGGTCTCAGCCCCTTACCTCTCTGAAAGCCTGCAGCTCCGTCTTGACTGTGTGAGAGAGAGGGGGCTCCCACCCCAGCTTTCACCCGCATATTAGAGAGAATTAGCTTCCCAAACCATAGAGCAGAGCTGGTTACGGGTCACCGACAATTATCTGCTCTCTACTAGATTAGGGATTATGTGTTATGCAATATTTTTAATTGGTAATGCAGAGAGAGAAAAAATGATTGGATTTAATAAAACTTGACTCTCTGACGTGTGCTGCTACCCTGGTTCTTTTTATTAACGGCGAGAACATAAGCTCCTATTATAAAGAAAAGGCACATCCGTACCTGGATCGATACCGCGTCTTTGCTTGTGTGGAGGTTTCGCTCCAAGGGTGGCTGGATGGCGAAGCTCGTTTACGGTGGGATGCCAGGGGTGTTTCATGTTTTCCATCATTGTCGGTTTACTAACATCTTGTACTACTACTTTCTTACACCACAATATACTCCTCCACTTTCTGTATATATAGCCCTGTCCATCTCTGTTAGTGTGACTTTGTCAATGTCCAAGTCGGACCGAAAACGTCGTTTGGGAAGGGTTCTGTCTTTTATGTGGGGTTATTTGCGTATAAGCTCCCCATGTAAAAATACAGTAGTATTCAATATGGTGGTCGTCACTTGCTTCTAGGCTGGGGAGTTTTCCCCATTTAAAAAGGGTGCTGGGCCAAACTCCCCGGGGGCCCCCTTTGGA